>JBAMHV010000033.1:6689-17277 GCA_037177535.1 Pseudomugil gertrudae | reverse complement strand
AAATACGAAAACATGAATTTTTGACGATTTTGTCAAACTTGTGAAAAATGTTTCCTGCTGGGAGCTGTGTGGGGGGGTGGCGCCCTAGCGCCCTCTATTGGCCAGCCGCCCCTGTTTAAATGTCTTTAAGGTTATGTTTATTTAATTGAATTAGAAAAGCACTTGGAGTGTGCAGACCTCTGCAAAGCAAATTCTTCCCCTCATGTTAGATTAGCTGAAAATGGCCCTATCTCACAATGATAAAGAATCCTTTGAAACATTTCTGGATCCAGATGGTGACCTTTTATGGCCAACATTTAGATGTGACAAGACACTCCCCCACATACGCCAAATTTAGTGTCGATCTTGATTTATAAACAGAAACAGGTAGGACGTGCGTGTGCACTGTTTTATAAAATCTGGACGTATTATATGCAGCATTTCCTGTTTTCTGTACATTGCCACCTGCAGTCGTCTTTGCTACGTACAGTTTATAAATGAGGCCCCAGAGCTTCTCCGCTTTGCAAACTTTTCTCCTCTCTGCTGTGTGTTAGCAGTACTCTGCATGCACGCAGCTGTTTCATCCACAGCATGTAACAGCTAATCAGATAGGGCTGTGGGCATCACAGCCAAAATAACCCAGTTTAAAATTGATCTCTTATCAGCTGTTGGATTATACAAACAGGCTGAGTATTGGCCTGGTAATGGGCTTGGCTGATAATCCGTTGATCCCTAGTTAAGGTAATATAAATGAGTGTATTTTTTGGGTGTATTGTTGGGTTTGCCGTCTAACTGTAGACATCTGATATCTACTCAAAGTTCAGATTTCAGCCTGTTAAAATAATTTCTATAACTACTAAACACAGTTAAGACTACGAACAATTAAAAGACTAAATAAGCAATCTCTGAAAAGAAAGGTAAACACAAACGATGGATCTTTGTGTATATCCAACACATGGACAAAAGTCATCTCTGCTGAAAACACACAACTTAAAAATTTCCCTTTATGCTTTAGGAGCCTTTTCTCATTAAAAATAATAATTTCTGCCCTGTTATGTGGGTTTGATTGGACAAACTGCTCTGTCGTGTGAGCAGGAAAAGAAATGGAGATATTTGACTCTCTGCATGTGGTTTCTGTATGTTTAAAGCCAATGAGACATAACTTTGGAAAAAAACTGTTAATGTATAATTAATGGGATGATTACTAAACCCCAGAGTGATACATCAAAGCCTATGATAAATGTATTGTATTAATTTAAAAAGCTCTTAAAAACACAGGTATCGGATTGGCACTCTGTCGACAGATACTTAAACCCGGTTTTGGTATTGGAATCTGTGTTGGAAAGAAAAAAATATCTAGTTGCAGCTAAAATCTTCTTTTCCTTTACGTTGACATTTCTGCTGTCAGTCAGAGTTTACATGGCAATCTTTGCTGTAGTGATAAGAATATTGAGCCAACAGAAGGATTTTTACTACAGCACATTTTCATTAATACATTTATATATTGCATCACACGCTTTGTCAGTTTGTGTCATTTCAGTATAAAAGATGTGCTTACATAAATATGTGAACCCTTTGATTAAATAAAATATGCTATAAGTTTGATAGAAGGTCCAAATCTGCAGCTCATGTTTTTTTTTTCTTAAGTTTTCCTGAAGATTGATCATTACACAGAATCCAACTTAGATTTCTGTGTTGAAATGAGAGAAAAATAAGAGACTGGACCCACAACTATTCAGTGCTGAGTTGTAGATTTAAACAATTGAACAATTTCTTCCTAATTTCTGTGTAAACTTCAGGACAAATGAGGCAATTCTGCTGGCACTTTATGAGGCTGTGCATCTCAACAGAAACTTCATCACTGTGTTGGCACAGGTAAGATGAGTTGCTGTCTTCATCTTTTAACGGAGGATTTAGAAGGTTACAGGGCATCTATTTCTTATAATATCAAAATGTTTGAAGTTTGTTGATGATGTGTGTTCTCTGTGTTAGGATCACTAAGTTGGACATTTTGGGTTTCCTAACAGAAGCCTAATCTTTTGTTGTTCTGATTTTGTTCAGTGTTTTATCCTGTATAACCTCATCACCTATTCATTGTGCTTTTTCTCACATCTTTTAAAGTCTGCTGTGTGACATGATACTTCATGTCAACATTTTCAAAATGCATAACTATAATTTAATCTATATAATAAAATATATAAAAACAGATACATTAGTTTTAGGCTAACATCAGTGGAAGATACCATTGGCAGGCTAGCACTTTGTGTGCGTGAACTAAAATAATTTAAACTACTTGGTCCATCAACAAATGTATTTTTTGAGCATTTTAGCTCTGCGTGACTGCAAAATGTTGTAACGTGTGCACGTTTTGGAGATGTTTTGATCAGCGCACCCTCTTTACTAATGGCAGCTCTAAGTACCGTAAATTACCATAACATTTAACCAAGAACATGTACAATCGTGGCTGGCCAATTGTTAAGGTAATTTCTCTAAGTATGGTACTTGAAGCTGCCATCAGTAACAATATTACTACAATACTGCCAACCACACCCCAGCGTAAAGGTAAAATAATAGTAAAAGCAGCATCAGTTATACAGTCTGTGGTCAGCATGTAAGCCACAGTGTTTGAAGTGTGGGGAAAAAAGTAACGGTAATTGTTTATCAGGATATTAAATGGATTTCTGATATAATTATAAATAAACAATAAATTCCTAATGATCTGAATGCTCAAATAAATGAAGAAGACAGAAGTGATCTGCAGTAATAAAGAACATTGAGGATGTAACTTATACTGATGTATTGTTGAATCTAATCATTAACATAAAAATCATAATCAAAACAAATCACAAAAGTACTAAAATAGTAAAGTACCGCTGAATGTCTTTTGCAACCAGTGAATTTAAAAGTATCCATTAATCTTTTTTTAACTCTTATATTTGCTACTTAGCCTTAAGTAACTCAGTGTTAACATCAGTGACTTTTAATGTGTTTCGGGTCTTTCAACAGAGTCACCCAGAAATTAATATCACAGCCACTCCGACGACTGCAACTCCAACCACACCAACAACACCACTTGGAACAACACCACCTTCCCTAGACAGTAAGCCATACACTGTTGTTACATGGATATGGGGCTGTAGAAAACAAATTGTTGGGAGTTTGATTTCATCAATGTTTCTCACATATATACCTCTGCCAATTATGTTTTTGTAAGCGTCTGTCTGTCATTCTGTTTGTGTGTTGGCGATGTTAAGCAGAAACTACTGGATGGATTTTTATTCATTTTTTTATTTTTGAGAATGGGTCTTGGTCTAACTTAGACTCTAATAAATGTTCCCGCTATATTCATATATCTCTACAATAAATAAATGGTTTAATAATCATAATTACCTGAATTAGCTGGTGTTTGCATTTAGCAGATTTTTACAATGGGTTTTGTGATTTTTTTTAGATGCTCACACATGGGCAGTTTAGCTCTTACAATACAATAATTTATATACAATCACTGAAATTTAAACAAAATATTATTACAAGGCCTGAGCAGAATTTTTTTGTGTAGGACATAGTGTCAGGGACGTCTCCAGTCTTAGGTGTAGCCCAGACTTAAATATTTTGTGTGTCTGTGTGTGTATATAATATCAGTCAAAAGTTTAGGCACACTTTCCCATTGGATTTAATAGGAAAGTAAATTATCATTTTAGTCTGGTCATCATTCACAAAAGTAAACCAATGAAACTGAATTAAAATTGGACACGAGGGACATTTTACCACATCACACATTTAAGGAGATTTAAAATGTAAAAACAACTTCTGTTTCTCACAGCCCGGTCTCTCCTGTCTTCCATCTACTCTCTTTTTTTCTGCTTATTGCTGTTATCTTCTTTCTATCATCTCAGAGATAATTAATGTAACGTTATTTATGCCTTCCTTAGTTTTTCTGAAGTAATTTTAGATTTGACTCAAACATTTTGAAACATTTATCATCAAGTACACCAACTGAAAAACATTATTTAAGATATATCCACGTTTACTATTATGAGACTATAATTCTATTGTTTTTATTCATGTTGAATGGATCCTGTAGATGTTTCTGGAATAACTAAATATCTCTGTAGTACTGACACTGAAAGGAATGAGACCAGCTCCAGCAGAAGTAGTAGTTCCTACTCATCCTAAAAGTTACATTATATGTTGTATAAGTGTTATGCAGCCTCTCTGGAATCCTGACAAACTTCTCCATCAGCCACTCACTGCCTCCATCCCACTGCCTGCTAGCCTGTAATATTGTCAGTGCGGGGTGGTAACAATGGAGCAACTGGATGAGCCGGCAGTTATGTTAAACATAATCTATATAAAGCAACTTATATTGGTTTTGGATACACCAGGGCTAGACGGAAAGACAGTTGGCAACGCCGTTGCATATTGCCCTCTTTGAAACTGTGTTGAAAAATTAAAAATAAGAAGTCACATTTCACATGTGCTAATTGGACAGTATTCTGAAACTAGCTGGCATGCAGCTACGGCGGGGTTCGGACCTCACAAGACTTTCATTATAAAACATGTCTCACTTTAACAGTAAAAAAAAAAGTTCTGCACACTCAGTTCATGTGTCCACAGCTGCTGCATAGCTGACTTTAATATATCAAACATTTTATAATTTGGTGTTTAGTATTCATCTTTCTTTAAACCAGAAGTCACAGGGCAGGAGCGCTTTCATCTCATCTGTTCACTTCCTTTTGTTCATATATATCTCGAATTGAAAGAAGTGACTGATAGGAATAAAAATGGGATAAATGCTTTTTAGTAATATTTGCTTCTTTGATACATTTTTAAACATTTCCCCAAACTCACTTCTTTTTTAACCACTCACAGTCACACCCACTAAACCACCAGTTTTCAGATTAATATAAGTCTTAAATATAAAGGTGACTATATTGCTCGAATATCAGAAATAGCCCCTAAATATCAGGTTGTTAGAAAAATTCCAAGTATGCAGTAAAGTCTCTTTCACAATGAGAACATGGGTGTTTATTCAGGTTTTTGTTTTTGTTTTGAAGGGTGGGAATTATTTCTGGCATGTTTAAAAACAGTCCAGCTAACATGCACACCAAGCTGTAACTGTTAAAAGATGCATGTTTCCATCTCTGGCTAGGCTTCACTCCATTGCCTCAAATCCAAGGGCTTTTTCTGTATAAAATATTTACTTCCAGCTCAAACATAGATGTATGTCACAGCCTGACTGCTTTCTGCTCTGTCACAGGGACTTAAGCCTTCATGTTCTGTTTTTAGCCATGAAAAGGTTGCTCACACATGCATGTCATCACATCTTAAATCTACAGTCCTATTCACAGTGAAGCCACACGTGCTTCCATGTAGTTCCACAGTACAGTGATCTGAGGACAACAGGAAGTAATGAAGATTTAGTTGGGAGGAGGGAGATGTCCGGACTCATCATTTATCAATGAAACGAGATGTAGGTTGAAAGAATAGAGGTTTGTAATGGTTGAACATCTTTGTTTAGACATGTCAAGATACAGTAAGTGCAGTAATTGGACAAAGATGTTGCTGCCTGAATGAATGTCCCTCCTTCCAAACATGGACAGCTTTTTTTAATGCTTACTTTTATACTGCAGCAGTTTAATTTTACTTTTGGGTTTATAAAACATTATTTTCAGTGTCACTTGATTCTGTCTGTATAGCTTGACTTTCTGTGACTGTTTGGTCAGTAATGATAATAAAAACAATTCCACAAACATTATTTGACTGTTTTAATCTATTTTAATCCCATTATTTGAAGTGTAATTGGTATATTTACTTTGTAGTGATGAACAACCCAGAACTGCCGTTGGATCCTAACCTGCAGACCAGCAACCTTCTCATTACCTTCCTGAAGTATGCCTCCATCGTAATGCAGGATACTAAAGGTAATCAGGAAACTTTGTTTTCTTTTTCCTTTGCTTCTGTTCACAGCACACATTTTGGTTTAAGAACATTCACTTTGTTTTCCATTAAATGAACTCAGATTTAGATCAAAGAAGCAGACTACCAAAATACCTTTCTCTGTGCACTTTAGCCAGACCAAATACAGGTAACACACTACAGAACAAAGTTCATTGTGGGTTTAGCATCTGGCATTGTTGATCAAACACCACCAAACTGGGATGATAGGCAGATCTGGATGGGAGAAATGTCCTGCAGTTAATTATATAGATTAACTCATTAAAGGTCTGATAGAATCAGCCCATTAAGGTCTAGTGCACCACTATGGTGAGCTGTTGTTTATTGGTTAAGTTCTGCATTTTCTCTGGTGTTTCATCTCCTCCTCCAAGTAATTAATCTGTTAAGACATTTGTGTTTACAGATGAGCACCGACTGAACAGTGCCAGACTGTGCCTGATCATCCTCACCTGTATAGCCGAGGTGTGGTCTTCTGCAGTATTACAAGTCACATCTGTCCAAATTCTTCATCAGCCTGAGTTTATTTTTGCCTTTCTGTGACAGGACCAATATGCCGATGCCTTTCTTCATGATGACAATATGAACTTTAAAGTCAGCCTCCACAGAATGGTAAGTTATTAACTGTGAGCATGATTGTATCAGTGACAGATATTTATGCGTGTCAGAATCCATGTGGGTGTGCAAGCAAGCATACACGTCATGCTGGGTGTGGCCATGTTTAGCTTGTTCCATCAAACTTTCTGCTTACGCTTTTATACATTAACTGTGCTCATAAGTTTTTCCTCAGCTGTTGATGCTTTTAATGTTTTATTTTATTTGTATTATGTCAAGTTGGTGCTTTTAGCTGTCCCTTTTCTCTTGCTTATGAATACAGTTTTGCATTGTTTCAAGTTTGGACAATTCCAGTTTCTCATTTCTATTCTGGATTCATGATTCTGATTCTTATAAGAAGCAGTGTCAGAGAAAATTCCTCATTTCATCATTCTGCAAAATGCTTTATTTAAATGTTTTTACAAACACAGGAATACATATATTTACATTTATATTAACTATCAGGGTAATATTAGCAGAGTGTTTGCATTTATTTGTTTATTTCAGACTGTGATATTTCCAGTGAAATAAAGGAGACATGCAAATCTTTCCTTCTTCAAACAAAGAACCATGTTATAAAGATAAAAGAAAAGCAGTTCTGCCAGAAAAGGAGTGGGAAAAAGAAAACATATTTAATCCCACCTCATTTCCACATCCAGTCACATAGAGGACTGCCACAAACAACAAAAAAATCCCTTGTTACAAATGAGACCAAAATTATACTGAACAGACAAAATCATAATCTTAGAGAAGGGAAATATTAGCCACGGAGCAACACAGCTACTGCATTCTGGTGGTGCTACCATGGCAACAGATAACCACCAAACTGAAATAACATTTCTATACCAACAATGGCTAATTTGAGTCGACCCACCATTTTACTGTGAGTTTAACTTACAAGCTGTCTTAGTGTTGACATAATATGTATTTACTGTTTTATTTACCATATTTGGACTGGAGTGCAGTGCTAGGCTCAAGGTTGGAACTGGACGGAGAAGCAGCGGAGGAAGGTCGGCGCAGCGCATCAGCATTCTGTTAGTTGCACACCGTCATGTTAGTCGTAAACCCTCCCATGCTTAATGTAACATTTTACCAATGTTGTTCAGAGACGAATGAAGCCACACTTCTGACTGCCTCCGCACACTATCCATGTTGCATAGTAACACATAAACTTCCGGTGAATTTTTCTTCATTGGTGTTCAGCAGCTTCATCTCTTCCAGTTGGCCCGCTGGGCATCGAAATTAGGAATCAAATTCGAACAATTCCAGGAGAATGGGATTATTATTCCCAGTTCAAATCAATGCTCAATATCCAGCCTTACTTATGTTGTAAACTTACCAGCAAACTTAGGAAGCCAGTGGACAAAGAGACATGTTTTTCTCATCTGTTAATTATTTAAAGTAATGTCTGCTTGGTGATTATATTGTTTACAGGCTTAGAAACATACAGATGCAACACTTTTTAACTCTGACTTTCTCTTCCTTTTAGCCGATGAGACACAGAAAAAAGGCAGTAGACAAAAACATTCCTTCACGTCCTCTTGTCTGTGCTGTTCTAGGTATGAAAACCAGTTGTTTCATCTTTGTTGTTAAAACGTTACATTGGTCTTATCAGTATCAGTTAATTTATGTCTTAAAATAATTTTGGAGTATTGATACATTAATAAATAGAAAATTGAATTGATTTTATATTTATTTATTTACAGTTATGTGCTCATGTTTAATCATTTTCTGTCTTTTTGCATCTCTTTTGTGTAGACCTGATGGTGGAGTTTATCGTTACCCACATGATGAAAGATTTTCCCATGGATTTATACTTGTAGGAACATAAGATATTACATATTACATGTAGTTCTTCACCACTTGGCTTTATCAATCACAATTATCTATATTTATTTTCTGTGCAGGCGTTGTGTGCAGATCATCCACAAGCTCCTCTGTTACCAGAAGAAATGCAGAGTCAGATTACACTACACCTGGAGAGAGCTTTGGTCAGGTAGAAATATTTCATTTACTCTATCTGTTGGCGAGATTTGGCCCACTGCTGTAGTAATGTTGTCTGACTGTAGCTACACCGGTACATTACAGAGAGGACAGTGGTGAAGAGACATCATTTTGCACCACTTTGACACTTAACAGCACTGTTTTATGAGGAGATAAGAATAAATTGCTTTAATCTGCAAACAACAACTGATAATGGGCATTTTGAAAAGTGCTAATATCGACCAATTTTACTAAGACCGGACCTTAGTACAAAGCCAGAGCCACCGCTTTATCAGACCTGGGCTTGGAATAACAATGACTATAAGCACAATCTTAGACATTTCTTAAACAAGTTATAATATTCCATTGTCTCCATCTCATGTATCATTATTTACAAGTGCACGGAAAAGTTTTACATTTAGCTAATAATCCAGGGAGCACAACACGTTTCAACAGACCCAACACTAAGTGTTCAGAGAAAGTCCAGCTGTGTTGGAGGGAGAATGTATGTGAAGGGAAGTGAGTGTGTTGTGTAGTGAAAGAAGTTGTGAGGGGAAAGAACAAAACATTATCTGGATAAGCAACCCAAAGTGTGTTATTTGGAGAAAATGAGGTCATACGGACTCCCAGTAGAGGTTTTTCTCAGTCTTGAGTGTGGCTAATTATCACAAATTTTGCTACCCAAACATATATCACTATATCATCCATTATCCTGAAGCATACAGTGGTGCTGTCAATACAGTCCGGTCTCTCCATGTCTCTGAAGTCCAGCTTAAGCCCACTTAACAAGTTACAAAATGTTTCCAATCTGAAAGACTGATCCCCTAATTAGGCAATATTTTTTTAAAACGTAACATTTTCTACACAATAACCTGAAAATGACGAGAATCCAACATTACCTTGAAAGAAAGAAAGGATTTTTTTACCAGAGGTTGTTTGTATGTATGTAAAGTATTTTTCTGTAATCGTTCTGCTTTTCTGTGCATCATAATTTTAGTTTAAAAAAAAAAACACTTTTTGCAATACAAACCCATTTCACTTTGAAGTACTAAATGGATAGTTGATGGGGATTAGATGAGGAAAACATTCACCCGCCCTTGTGACCTTTTTTCAGCTTGTTCAAACCATAATACTTTGATTTCAGCTTGTAATGCCCTCATTACACTGTCTCTAACTAAATCAGATCTCCCTATATTTAGACAATGTCGGATCCACAAATTACACAGACTGGTGATAATAACATATGAGAGAATATGTTACAACATGAAATAAACCTGATGAGGAAAAAAATCACCAAATAAAAGCAGTAGCTCTGTCTCTTCTTTCAGTGTGTCATTCTGCCTCCTCATGCAGGTTGGTTACATATGCATGCACTCATAAGGTCATGGGTATCGTTTTCTTCAATAAAACCCTACAAATAGGCTTAATTCTTTGTCCAATGATTCCCTTCACATTTTTTTCATTATCTGCCCTTAAATAAGACGCAAACAGAGTAGAATAATCCTCCATACTGCTTTTAACACAAGCATGGTGTCCCTGTATGCAGCTCTCATCAACCTGCTGAAGTTCCTGCTGTCCAATGAGACCACACTGCTGGCCAAGCACAACATCTTCCATCTGGCCTTACTGGTGAGGAATGCAGACATAAACAAAGAGTCCGGATCTTAAAAGCACATTCACAGATGCTTTATGTTGATGAAGTTGTAGTAATGATGAAGAAACATGGATAGTGTTGTTTATCATTCATCTATGGATGTTTTACCAAAATGTTAGTGCGTTCAAATACAAACAGGCTGCACACACATTTTCATTAAGCTCTGTTTTAGGATTTACTTTATTTTCTATGTGTATAAGTTGTAAGCATAATTATGCTACGGGAGGAACATACAGGCATTTGCCAAATTCACGTGATGTGCCTCCTTAGCAATGGACGCCAAGGGTACAAACATTTGCCCGCCATACAAGGACCGCACAGAAAAGTTCTCCAAGAAAACCGTAGATATGCCTAAGGGTTGCTGTGTTGTGCTTTGTCACAACACTACTAGAAAGAATCAGGATTTAAGTTTTTATAAGATTC
>JBAMHV010000028.1:12334-25892 GCA_037177535.1 Pseudomugil gertrudae | reverse complement strand
ATTTTACCTATAGTTTATATTTATGTTTACTCTTTTGCATGCTTTTTTAAATTAGTCTTTTTATATACTTTGAATATTTATGGCATTTAGTGTCGACGGCAAAGTAAGAATTTCACTGTACAGGGAAACCTGTTTCCTCACTGTGCATGTGACAATAAACGCTTTGAATTGAATCAAAGTCACATGTGCGACTATTGTTGATGACGGCGGCATGAATGCAGGTCAGAGGTGCGTTGTTTACTTTCATGTAAACGCTTTTTGTTTTCTTGTTTTTACAATCACAACCGCTTCATTGTGTTGAAGAGCAGAGGAGAAGAAGCACTCTGAGGTCAGCTGTGACATAAACAAACTAGTCTTTCTGATTGGCTAGCATTGATTCAAGTTTTGCAATGCTGCCACCTATGGGTTTGGCATGTTTACAACAGCGTTCAACAGCGTATTTATGTGGGTTCGTTTAGATGCAAACTTTTTTAAAAACGATCTGGTGTGTACAGATTTATTTTTGAAAACCAGGTCGGGGGGTATCTGTTTTTAAAAATACAGTACCTGGCTACGTGTGTACATGGCCTAAGACATACAGGGCAGGGGTACTTGTGGACCAGGCTGGAGAAACACTGATTTACTTTATCAAACGCAGCACTAAGATCCAGCAGCACCAGGACAGACAGTTTCTGAGTCCATATTACATCTGATATAATTAACTTTCTTTAAAAGGACTGTCTTGGTACAGTGGTCATGCAGTTGGATAAAAACAACTTTTACAATCATTTTCCTTAAAACAATGAGTTGGATAGTGGTCTGTAATTATTAATAACAGTGGCGTCTAAATTACTCTTCTTGAGAACGGCCATCATCACCATTGTTTTTAAAGGCAGATGTAGAGACGCCCATCTTAAGAGTCATTTACTTTGCTTAAAAGCTCTGACTCAATGAGCAAACAGGGAATCAGGTCTAAAAGGCAGGTTGTTAGATTTAGTTGAGATAAAACTCGATCCAACTTATCTATAAGAACACACATTCTTTATAGTTTGTCCCTTTATCACAACTAAATCAGGCGTATTGGCATGTTTCCACATTGAGTAGACATGTCTTTGTTTTCCAGTGTGTTAGGTTGTAGGTGTGTGTGTCCTCACACCACTTGACAAAGGTGTCAACAACAGTGCCATGACTATTTTCTGTCCCTTGAAGCAGACTTGGAATCACAGAATAAACTGCATAATTAAAAATAAAATGATATTTAAAACTGCTTTGACACATTTGTGTAAAGAATGGATAAAAAGGTGGGAGACTGTAAAGGAGGCCAGTGTATTTGTATAGCACGATTAAACGGCAGGGTGGTTCACAGTGCTTTTGAATCAGACAAGCACACCTTTGATGAAAATCTGTTAGGATTTATGGAAAATTAAAAAATTTGTTTAATACCCAAGTTGCCAAAAAAGAGATGGGATTTGACCTTTCAAAAGCTGCGACGAAATTATGGAAAAACAAAAACAAAATCCAGGGTCAGTTATTTAAATTACATTATTCTGTTACACCAGCAACGCTAATGACAGTAACATTAGCTTAATTCTGTCCTTAAAACTATGCTACTATATGATTCATAATCCATATAAAATGCTGCACACTTACCGTTTCAGGTGTGATACATCTTGTTCTTGATGTAACAGATAATTTAATAAGTCCAGGACTGTTTACTTATGTAGCAGCTTATTATAAAATTTTTGTCCGACATTTTTTTTTATTATACTACGACCACAACAGCACTTGAACACAACTATTAACAAGTGGAAAATATCATCTTTCCCTGCACATGACGGCAGCATTAGCTAATCGCTGTAACTGTCTAATGTACAGGCATGCTGGGTGAAGCTGTTTCTCTCCATATGACTTGACCGTTTGACCGGCTGTGCCGACGACATTGTTATCTGAACGTTTGACAGAACGTGGTCACGATACAGATACTATTTTCTATACTTGTCCATTTTCTTTACTACTTTAATAACTACTAATTAAGACTTTGCTGTGTATATGTCTCCATAATGAGCTTCCCAAATGGGTCACGGTTGTGCAATATTGTACTGAAAAACAGTCCCTTTTTTCCAATTATATTTCATACTGAGTGAGGAAGATGGTGATAGTGTCATTATATCACCTATATTATATACCAGAAGATAGTGTTCTTATATCTTTCCATTGTTGACTGTTAAATGAGGCGTTTCTGTGGTACAATATTTATTTTCAACCATCTATGATGAAATCAGAGCAGCACGCTAAGCTAACGGTGACCTTGATCACAGAACTTATGTGATAATCATGTTCTTCTTGTTCCATCTCATATAAAACCATTCGAAGCTATTACTTTAATAAATGTTTCTGTTGCAGGAGAGGGACCTCTACCAGACATGCAATTTTTCAACTGCGTCTCTGGCTGTGTGCTTTCATGGAGCTAATAACTAACACGGTGAAAGAGTGTGTTTCAGAACATGCTGTCCCCTCACCGTGATGCATCATTACAGGCTGATGCACTCGCTCTGTGATTGGAGCCTTTGTTTTGATTCAGATGCTATATAGAGCTCATTTATTTGTTGATCACAGCTGTTGTCTCATGAAAACCTGTTTGTTTTCATCCTGACTGCGAACAGCATTGCTCATTCATTAACAACTCAAGTCCTACTTTATCAGGGATGACAATCGGTTTTAATTAGAGATGGATCTTTCCCATTGGCTGATAAGTGATTGTAGTTATCAGGGGTTTGATTATAGATGCAGCTCATTTTCCAGGGTCCAAATAGAACAAACTCATATTGGGGTCTTTTGCCATGATGAAATAAATCAAAACCAACTTTTTTGTGTTCCTTGTGAATTCTGCAGACCTTGTTGTGTGTTTTTTTTTCATTTTCTTTTTTTATTTTGCCCCTTTAACCGTGCTGACATTTCTTATTTAATAGCTTTCAGAAGTGCAGCGTAGAGCTGAACCTTTAATTGCTGCCTACCAGTACAAAAGTCTCAACGGCAGACATAACACAGATTTATTTGCCACTGCTTTATCTTAAACACTTTTTTGCCATGTGTTGTGTAATGAATGATTTGAAATGCACATATGCCTCATTTATTTGCAATACTAGTTAGTGATGAGAAATTCTTACATTTAAGGCCATGATAGGGGGGAAAAGCATGATTTTGTCTGGAACAGTTAGCATAACCCGTTATTTTCCATTGTAAGTAGGATCTGGTCCATTTTTTGTGAAAGTGGCAATAGCTGCATAATAGCTGGGCTACATTTGTCCATCATGAGAAAGAAGAACATTTCTTCAAATTAGTGGCTTTTCAGCTGTCCACTGATAGCAAGCTGGATGCACCCTCTCATCTTTAGTCTGCAGGACTTGGTGTCCAAGGTTTCAAAAAAGAATTTCCATGTTTAATCCATCTGACCACAGAACAGTTTTCCATCAATTTAAATTAGTTTTGGTCCAGAAAACATGGTAGTGTTCACATACTGCTTATTCTTTTCTTTGGTAGAGCTTAAACCAGCATTTATAGGTCTGTTTACAAAGGGTGATTCTTAAAAGTCTTCTTTAGTCCATGTAGGGATTTATGGTTATTATGGTGTAATGAAACTATAGTTTAATAAATATTTAAAATTCAATGATTAAAAAAATGTGCAAAGTTTTTTGTAATGACATATTTTACATGGAAATATTAAAATGCTATTTTAAACATTTCATTTTTAAATATTGGGATTTGTTAATGTATATTTTCAAATGCTACTTTGAAGAGGAGAAATAAATAACACATTTCCAAAATTTGGTGGGATTTTTTTTTGTTTTGTTTTATTTTATGGTTAATTTCCTTTTTCATTTTCACCCCACCAGCATTTTTAAATTATTTCTCTAATTGCATTTCCTTAATGGTTTTTCCTCCATTTAGCTTTTGGGTGACACTGTGGGCCTTGAGCAGAGAAAACCAAGTTAAACCAATCACAGCTGCTCGCTGAATGTAATTATCTCTGTCACATACTCTACAAAAAGCAAGAACTTTTTTCTTGTTTTCCAGACTCTGAGAATAAAATGAGGTCATTTTGTTCTCCGAGACATGTCTGAAGTCAGTACTCGACACATCGAGCTGGCAGAAGTTTTTTTTCTGGTTATTGTTTCATTGGTCAGACATTTGATGTCGACATGGTTTCTGTAGAAAAGTATGAAGCAGACAGTAACCGCTTCCACATTTTTACTGATGTGAGGTGGAACAGACATTGTTTTAATAAAACATCTGATTGAGGAGGTGAGAAAGTACAAAAATGTTTACACCACGTAGTATTTAAATACACGGACACAGTCGCGTGCACAACCTGACCTACCACAACCAAATTATCTCGCTGTTTATGAAATAAGCGGGTCAGCTGTTTATTGCACATAAAAGCACAGACAGACCACCTGCAGTGATCCCCGCCCTGTTGCACCTGCAGCTTCTTGTGGAATATGAATGAACAAAACCAACAACATTTTTCTTGCTCTTGCTGCCTCGAGAGTAAGAAAACACTTCTTCCTTCTCATGTAACAAGCTTTAGACAGCCACACTTGTGTTTCTGTCTTGCAAATCCAATTTGGTGAAGTAACAGCTTGACCTCATCAAACTTTGATAAAAATTCACATTCTGCATGCTGCTTCAGCTTCTTCAAAGTTTCACCTTATCCGAGATGATGAGATGAGATCATTGAGCCAGCATCCCAGCATCAACAATTGGGATAATAAATGAAGAGATGGCCCATTCAATCATATCCTGGGTCATTTATGACCCCACATGGTCACCTGAGGGTTAATTGCTCCATTTGCAATTGCATTTAAATATTTAAATCGATTTAACCCTCAGCTGCAGCTTGACCTTGTGGGTGCGTACCCACAAGGTCAGGTTGCAGCCATTCAGGCGCATTCCAAACATGAGAGTCCGGAAGTTGAGAGGGGGGGACAGGGAGCGTGATTTAAGGGATTGTCTGTAATTTTGGTCATGTGTGCACAATGGTGTGCTAACTGTGAACCCATTCACAGTTTTGCCTTCCGGCCATGTTGCCTTTAGAAAGCTGACAGGGTTTATGTCTCGCTGCAGATGTGAGGGAGTCAGAGCAAGAGCATCCATATCTGCACATTCCACACAAGAACATGTGTGGCCTGCAGGTCAGTGGGGAACCAGATTCAGATAGCAAGCTTTGTTTGGGTCATGCTGGTAAATTTCCCAACCATGAGTCTTTGCATGGTCTCAGGATTACAAACAGCCGTAATGGTGGTCAGTTTCCATCGATCCGAGGAGACAGTCTCTCTGAGGTGTTTTTGATGCCCCGAACCAGTTCCAGAACCAGTTCCAGAACCACATCCTGTTTACCCCCATAGCGCATCCAGCTTGCGGTTCTGCTCATTCAGAGCTAGAGTCACAGTGTTCTGATCCTGGACCTCACTTGCTGCGTTCCCCTGCAGCAATATGAAAAAAACCCGCTTACGCCAAACATCAGGAATCCAGGGAGCATAAATCCAATGATGTGTGCTGACAGACACACAACTTTTCACTTAGTAGGGTCCATCACGTATCCAGCCAAATACGTTTCATTGGGACATGCGGGACTCCCCTTTTCCCTCTTCCTCCAGGACGAAAAGATTTAATTGCGTTCCAAGTCCAGCTGAACAAAATTCATCTCTACTGTCAACATAGAAAGCTGGTACCTTATGAATTAATATTTCAATTTGCAATTCCATCCATACATTTTCTACTGCTTGTTTCTTGAACAGGGTCGCAGGGGACTGGAGCCAATCCCAATTGATATCGGGCAAGAGGCGGGGTACACCCTGGACAGATCGCCAGTCCATCACAGGGCCAACACACATAGATGAAAAAAGCCATGCACACACACACACTTTTCTATGGACAATTTAAAGTCTCCAATCAGCCTATCCCCAAGGTGCATGTCTTTGGACTGTGGGAGGAAGCCGGAGTACCCAGAAAGAACCCACGCTAACATGCAAAGTCTACAAAGAAAGGCCACTGTTTGCACCTTCCTCGAGCCGAGGTTCGAACCAGCAACCTTCTTACAATGAGGCCACAGTAATCAACTGCGCCACCGTGCTGCCTTTGGAAAAATGGTTTGCTTCATTTGCAATTGCATTTAAATCAATTTAACCCTCAGGTGACCATGCGGGGTCATAAATGACCCCAGGATATGATTGAATGCACCATCTCTTCATTTATTATCCCAATTGTCTTTCCTACCATGAGTTTGTCAGTCTAGCAATCCTACACATTTTAAGGGATCACCCAATTAGTGTGGCGTATACATCACAAACTCGTGGGTTCATTTATAACCCCAAAGAGAAGTATTGGTTTTTAAAGATTGTTTTTTAAATTTTATGCAAAAGTTCAACTTCTAATCAGTATTTTTGTCATATTGCAGTGACTAAACAAACCTACGGTAGCAAGATTTACAGGTGAGACTGAGACTAATACTTCAAGCCAAAAGTAATAATAAAGAGTAGTCAGTGTTTTTACTCTTCATTACACTTAAAATAGATCTTATTGCTCTGGTGTGATAAACCCCCAACCCGCCTTTTATAATAAGGATCCCTGTACAGAGCACATTGGGATTATATTTGACCCCACTTGGTCATTTCAGTCGATAAAATACCTGGGTCACTTGAGGGATGTGTTTTTACAAAACACTTTACAAATTTTTTTTTTGTATGAGGTCATGTGAATTTATATCTATATCAATCCATATATTTCAGTCCCTCCAGGATTTTGCGATGATGTCATAACACAAAATGAAGCAAAGTCCGCGTAATCAGTGCGCCTTTGTCTAAACTCCACAACTTTTTCGTAACTTATCTGGAAAAAAAAATACAAATATGTGGTTGCTTCTCATGTATTTTCACATTTTAGTGCTTGTTGCTACGGAAATGCTCTGTGCATGAAACCAGCGAAGAGGAAAGGGCATACATCACATCCTGTTTTCAGATGGTACAGGAGAATGCATTTAGCTGCCAAAAGAATATTTCTGTACTTTGTTTGGCAGAAAATGTTTTAACATAACTTAAATATATTTAAGAACATTCAACATAAATGTAGCGTGGACCATTTTAAATTTAGACTCAGTCAAAAAAATGTTCATGGAATATTTTCCAAGTAGTATTTGGTATTCATCAAGATGTCTCAGACTAAAGTGAATATGTTATCAAAATTAACAGTATTTAATTGCCTGTTCATCTTTTAGTTATATACTTACAATATGTGTTCATGATGTGCACTTTATATATTCTGGAAGTGTATAGTTCACAGAGCTGCACTACTTTTCATCATTTTGATAATGATCCGTGTATGTGCTAAAAAAGGTTGATTGCACTTTACTTCATAACAATAAAGCATATTTTTTGATAATCTTGATTCCTTGAACCTCTTTTGTGACTATGTGTTTATAATTTGTTAAAAATGTCAACTTTATTATTAGGAATGCATGTTCTAGGGCTGACAAAGATTGCAACTGTTTTTTGCAACTTTTCCTAAATAGATTTGCAAAATCAGGGCTTTCAGCAACAATCACAGAAATTTCCTGCAAATCCTGGAGGGACTGATATTTATTTCACAATAAAGTTCCCATAAAAATGCTGTGTTGCTTTTCAAAGACCCTCCCGGTCATAAAATGTTGATATACTGTCTAAGCTCCGATGGGAACAGAAAAAAAGGTTTATGACATTAAAAATTGTCATGCATTTTACACAGCGCCCCAACTTCTCACTTCAACTTCAAACCTTTTTAAATACATGTGGGAATTTATTCTCATTTATCTTCTTATTTCAGCTGGATAATTCACTAGGACTCACAACAGTGTGGCTTCATAGAAAGTGTGTGTGAGTGTGTTTGAAAGGTCTGCAGGCAGTCCAGATCAGATTCCCACAGGCGCGTCATGAAAGGAGAATAAGATGACTGTGCTCTGTTGAGCTTCTGAAATCATGCAATTAGCCAGAATGTCTGAAATATTCCTCTGCAAAATTAGGACAGTTTATTTAATCGGTTCTAAAAGCATCTTTGAAAGAAAGGCTGATGTAACATGATGTTACACGTCTCCATCCCAACTCTGAATGAGTGTGATGTTTGTATCAACTTAAAATGTTTGACATTGAAATAGCTGTTTCTACTTCCATTAATCATTCATTTTCCATCCATCCATCCACTTTCCATTTCACCAAATTCGAGTCAGGGTTGCGGGTAGCTGGAGCCTATCCCAGCAATCATTCTTTTTCTTCCTGTCTCTGTCAAAAAAGGTCGAAACTAAGGAACAAATTGCAGACTTTACAAAACATCCAACATGTTCTGGAAATGGTGTTTGCGTACCGAATAATCAAAGAAGAAAAAAAAAAAACATTTTACAACAAGTCCAAACCATCAATGAGCTTTTCCACAGTTTAGCATTCTCTGTATCAAAGACTGTTATGATGAGCCAGCTCGCACACCCTGGCCCTCCCTCATTAACACTAAGATAAAACTGACTCCACATTTGTGCTGCTCCCCTGCTGGACGAGCACATATTAAGGCACTGTAGGTGGTCACAAAGAATTAAATAATCAGTAGTAGGTATGAATATTCACCTAATGGTTGTTTGCACATAATATATGTATGTGCAAACCCTTAGTGCTGCCTGTGCAATGCTCACTGTGCTTTTGTAAGTAAATGTGTGTGTGCCTGTTTTGTGTGTTTTTGCTGAGAGGGATCATTAGCAATAATATGCACTGGCCAGGTTCTCCACCCGGCCTCTGCACCTTCAGATGTATTAATATTTTGGAGGAGTCACCAGGTAAAACTAAGAGTTTATGCAAGCATAATCACCATGAGAACACACATCCGTTGTTTACGCTTGGCCTCATTATCGGGACAGAAATGAAAAATTTGCACACGTAGTGTTTTAGTGTACATGTTGAGTAAAGAAAAAGGTGTTTTTAATCTCTTGCACTTTTCAATTCAGGTTTTGTCACATGTATTTTGGCTCACAGCAACCCTTTTACAGTTTAGAGATCTGTGGTTTGCAGTCAATGGATCTGTG
Source organism: Pseudomugil gertrudae (assembly GCA_037177535.1). Taxonomy (NCBI): domain Eukaryota; kingdom Metazoa; phylum Chordata; class Actinopteri; order Atheriniformes; family Pseudomugilidae; genus Pseudomugil; species Pseudomugil gertrudae. The sequence goes on along the minus strand of JBAMHV010000028.1, from coordinate 16,816 downwards.
TACTTATTTCATGACCTTAGCTGAAAACATACAGCTACAAAAAGCATTCTCAGAATTGTTAAAACTCTGGTAATGCCTGAAGTAAGGAAGCTTAATTGTTTATTCTAAAAAGAACCAGTGAGGGAAAGCTGTCTATTATCTTATTTTGCTTCTACAGCAACCCAAGACTTCAAGATCTTTTTAAAAAAAGGATTAAATGAACAAAAGCTCGATGCTTCTAAGTGTTTGAGCAAAGAAAAATATCATTTTTGAATGATGAGTTTTTGGAGGCATTTGTTTTAGCTCATTGGTCCAGCTATTCTTTATTCAGTTAGTACCATAGTCTCATTACAGTTCATGAAACTGTGACATTAACCCTGGGCCTTTAACAAATAATTCCCAAAAATGGCATTTGTATATTTGTCATTTATTACTGTGTGATATGTCAAAATTATTGTAGTGCAGAACTGAACAGAAGAATAGCAGAATTTCCACCAGCAGCTTCATATCAATGTGAATATGTAAATATACGCTAATCCAAGGAAATTCTGGTAGTAGACATATGTTCGCCGTTTTGCGAGGGCAATTTTGTGTTTGACAGGTAGATCATTTTTAGTTTGTTACTGCCTTTTACTGAACAATGTCAAGGAAATTGTGCTGTTTTTGGCTGCTGTAACAGCAATGAGAAACTTCAAAACTAAATGTGAAGAACACAGATTTTTAATTCATAAAAGACCGCTCCTGTCTGAGACCTTTCAGTTTACGCAGATTCTTTGGGCAAGCAGAAGATTGGGACATTCGACAAAAAGGTATCACGCACAATGGCATATTTTTTTTCCACAAATCACAGCACAGAAAGTTTCTGAACATTTATCTAGTCCCTACTAAACTTTGTTTTTCAAAGTTGCTGTGAAGCTTAACATCGTGCAACAAATCATGCTATTGTGCAAATTATTGCTAACAAGCTAAAAGACAAAAGGTAAAGAAGATAAAGAAATAATTTGGGAGACATAGCTACATGTATTACGGTAAGACAGGGATGACAAAAACTCATTTTTCATTCAGTCATTCAGAGATTTTATTTATTTATTTTTTATAAAGTCCTCTTTTTAAATCGGTAGAGAGAAATGTCAAAATACACACTTTAAGCGTTCATTTCATAATCTGCATGTGAAGGAAAATCCTTTTCATATTTACCCAAAGTTTGGCTTTTTACATGATCGCTGCACTGTGGTGGTTGTCTGCACCTGGTCTTTTTTTTTTAGCTCTGGTTCTGCTCTACAAAGTTATTTCATCAAAACTTAAAACTTTTCCTTTGTATTAACAACCAAATCAGATAGTAAAAAGGAGGGTATAATGTTGCCGATACAACATTAATTTAAACCACTAAAGAAAGACCGGGACCACGGAGGATGTTTTGTTGCTTTTAATTTCTCTCTATGGTAAACACTGAAAATACAAGAAGCTTTTAGGAAACTGAGCGGGCGATTTACACAAAAACAAAGTGCAACCATCTTGCTTTTAAAGTAAACATTTACGTAAATTACCTAAATATACATTAGAATAGACATATGCAAAGTTAATTCACAAACGTATGGCATTGTCTTGTTATTGCTTCAATGTGGATGATGAGAGATTTCTACACATCACGTTAGCTTTCGCATGCTCCGTCTGCATGAAAACCGGAAGTAGAGCCACAAAACCGGAAGTTGAATATTTTGGTAATATATTTTATGGTAAATGGTAAATGGTCTTGTACAAGCCCGGACTTTGGGAGGGGCTTACCAGGGCCCCAGCCCAGGACCCCGGTGCTTTGAGGCCCACAAATACTGTTTTGTACTTTTGTGAATGAAGGGTGTGAAGATTCTTTAATTTTATCAGAGAGAAATTTGACGTTGCTTTGGCAAACGTCTATCATATACTGCTTCATTCTTATTGGTCTAATGTTTGACGCATTAGGTGGAGCATCGGAGAACATTTTCTCACGATAGCGGACAACAGAAAATATGAGAGTGGAGCGAAGAAAAGACAGAAAAAAAGAGGGTCGTGACAAAGAGGCGATAAAGAAAATGCCCAAACTAACAGGCTTTTTTAAACGTCTTAGCGGAGATGGAACTGAACCTTCATTCCTCTCCGCTCCAGAAAATGTTAGTTTTGCTGCTAACACCGGCACGACGGTCCCGCCAGAACCTCTAAATATGGCTAAACTGGTGGCTGATCTGGCACCTGCACAATCAGAGGCACCAGTCGGAGCTTCACCAGTTGTATGTTCGGCATATGGAAGTTTGGAAGATGTAACTATGACCATGACTAATCCGTATAGTACGGATCCTGCACATTGGGGAAACACTGACGACGCGGAGTTATTGGGCTGAGCAAGGACCAGGGAGCTGTCAAAACATGAACGCTAGCTTTCAAGCATCGTAATGGGTGTACAAACATCAGATGCGGCTCCTCTCAAGATCGCACTTTAAACGCAAGCTCGCAAATGGTGAATACATCCAAAGACAGTGGCTGCTTTATTCTCCTTCATCTGGAGATGTGTTCTGTTTTGCATGTCGCATTTTCAGTGATGCTAAAAGTCAATCATGCTTTGAAACGGGTTTCAGCGACTGGAAGCACGCATCAGAACGCATGAAAAACAGTGAACATCACAGAAAAGCCATGCTGACATATATTACACATACTGGACTGAAGTGTTGAGAAGAGTTGTGTCTGTTTAGTTTTTGGCAGAGAGAGGACTGGCTCTTAGCGGCTCTAGTGACATTTTTGGACGGACTGATAATGGGAATAATCTGGGTATTCTGGAGATAATCAGTGAGTTTGATCCCTTTTTGAAGTCTCACATTGAGAGATATGGAAATACAGGTGCAGGGACACCCTTATATCTTTCTTCCAAAATGTGTGAGGAGTTTATTCAGCTGATGGGTGATCGTGTTCTATCAGAAATAGTCAGTGAAGTAAAAATAGCAAAATACTGCTCAACTTTTATTTACAGTATTTTCTATGAAACAGTGATGCAAATTAAACCAAACTATTTTCCCATTCTGTAGGAAAACTAGATCTGGTTTTATCAAGCAAAAGTAAAAAGCACTGTTCTGTATAAAAGAAAGTACACAGGGATATCTGTCTGATCTTCATAACACTCTGACGTGCATATTTCATTTATCAAAGTATATCTCAACCTTTGCACTGCTTTTATCTTTCCAATAAACAACCTCCTTCTGTAGACATGGTCCTAAAGTCAAGTGTAATCTTCAAAGAGATGAAGCCAAGTATGTAAGTCATGTATTAAGGATGTCCTTTGTTTAAACCTGAAACAGGACCTTCATCATTTGTCTCAAGTTTTGTTTTTTTTCAGTCCGTTTCTATTAAAAGAAGTGGTTATAAAAAGGTAAAATCTCACACATAGGTGAGCAAATATTTAAAAATATATGCACACATTCTCATAATGCAGAAAACAGCTCATACTGGAGCAAAAACAACTAAAACAATTAAATGAGGCATTAGGTTATGGTGGTATACCTAATAGAAAACATGATCATGTGTAAAAAATGAAGTAATTCTGTGCTGATGCAGTAAGATGGACAAAGGCGAGTCGCAGTGGTGTGTTTCAGCAGCTTGTAAACCAGTTTCAACTTTTCACAAAGATGTGATTTTCTTTCAAGCTTCATATGAGTTTCTGTAATGCACACAGTGATGTATAAACTGTGTACTTATCATGCAAATTAACCAGGTTCGATGTGACATTTAGGTTGTTTTAATAAAATGTACACTTTTTCCTTGTGATAGAGGATGTTTGCCACAGTTTGATTTTGGTTTCCTGTTTTGTTTTGATCTTTTTCCTGTGTTGTTTCATGTGTTCTGTTTAGCTTAATTATGTCCTGTTAATTGGTTTCACCTGGTTTCAGTTTGATCATTCATTTCACCTCTGTGTGGTTCATTAGTTTTTTGTTATCTTTAGTTTCTGTTAGTTTAGTTCTCTCTAGTTTTCATCCAATGTTTGAATTACATTTGTTCATGAAATTAAACCTGCCTGTCCTGCATTCAGTCTGTCTCATGCCTCCTGCCTCCTGTCTCCTGCCTTCTGCCTCCTGTCTCATGCCTCCTGTCTCCTGTCTTCTGCCTCCTGTCTCCTGTCTTCTGCCTCCTGTCTTCTGCCCCCTGTCTCTCATGCCTCCTGCCTCCTGTCTCCTGCCTTCTGTCTCCTGTCTCCTGCCTCCTGTCTCCTGTCTTCTGCCTCCTGTCTCCTGTCTTCTGCCTCCTGTCTTCTGCCTCCTGTCTCATGCCTCCTGCCTCCTGCCCCCTGTCTCCTGTCTCCTGCCTCCTGTCTCCTGCCTTCTGCCTCCTGTCTCATGCCTCCTGTCTCATGCCTCCTGTCTCCTGTCTTCTGCCTCCTGTCTCATGCCTCCTGTCTCCTGTCTTCTGCCTCCTGTCTCATGCCTCCTGTCTCCTGTCTTCTGCCTCCTGTCTCATGCCTCCTGTCTCCTGTCTTCTGCCTCC
>JBAMHV010000028.1:1579-12234 GCA_037177535.1 Pseudomugil gertrudae | reverse complement strand
GCTGCACATTCTCATTGTAAATAAACACTCACCAGCAACTAACCGTTTGACTTCTGCTTGGATCCTTCCTCCTGATCATGACAACACAACACTGGAAGCAGCTCAACCAAGATTATGCATCAAATATGAAAACAGACAAGAAATCAAATTTTTATATATTTATTGTATTAATTAATTACTTTATTTATTAATTATGCTTAGGCCAGCAGAGAAGGCCTTGCTGGCCCTGAGGGCCCACCACTGCCTGATTATAAGACGCTGAAACGTCGCTGGAGTATTCTTCAAACCACAGGGCATGACAGTATTTGAATACAGGCCAGCAGGAGTAACAAAGGAACTGATCTTCTGGGCACGTGGTGACAGCAGCACTTGCCAATAACCCTTAAGCAGGTCATACTTTGTAACAAACTTAGAGGAACCAAGCAGATCTATACAGTCGTCCACCCTAGGCAAAAGAAATGAGTCATTTTTTGTGACCGAACTGACCTTCCTCATATTCGTACAAAAACAAGGGGAATTATCAGGCTTTGGCACCAGAATACAGGGAGAGGACCAGCTAGAAGAGGACGGAACCGCAATATTATGGCATCACATATACTCCACCTCCACATTCAAACTCTGAGGCTCCACAGGAGCCAAGCAGTAAAACTGCTGCTTAATAGGCAACGCCCCACCCACGTCAATATCATGCACAATCTAACTGGTGCGGGAGATAATGTCCCCAAAAAGCTATGGAAACTTCCTAATAAGCTCACCCAAGTTGGAGCGCTGCAACATAGGCAAATGAGACAACAGTGAATCCAGATTTTTGAGTGATTCCGAATTGTTCAACCTGCCACATACCACATAATCACCAGGATCCGGGACACTGTCCTCCTCTTGCTCCTTCCAGAGCACCAGAATCAACAGCAAGAGCAGGACACACCACACATGGTACCTCACCCCCACCTGTAGAGCGCTGATAATACAGCTTCAAAAGGTTGACGTGACAAAGTCACATCCTCCTAAAACCAGAAGTAGCTATTAAATAATCCAAGTCCAAAATCTTCTCTGCCACCGCAAAAGGACCAGAATACTATCATCAGAGAGGCATCAGAGCTAGGACCTGATCCCCGGACTAAACTCATAATGCTTCGAACAGCGGTCATACTGTACTTTCATCGTATCCTGGGCTAACCGCAACTTCTCCCCAGCCATACACCCCGCTGTGTACAAGCAATGACAAAAACCATTAACAAAGTCAACCAAATTCTTAGGCTCATTAGCGGAAACCAGATTACTTTTCAAAACCGACAAAGGATTGTGCACTGCGTGACCAAAAACGAGCTTGTTCAGAGTGAAACCCGTACTTTCCTGCACAGCCTTACGAGCTGCCAACATAAGCCACGGAAGACCCTCCCAATCCCTATCCAGCTCCGTACAATATGCGCATAAAAGGGACTTCAAAGACTGATGTAAGCATTGAAAAACCCCTTGACTCTGCACATAATACACAGAGGACTGGTTGTGCCCAATACCAAGGGCCTTCAAAACCTGAGCAAACATATGTGAAGAAAAATGCGATCCACGATCACTTTGCACCATCTTCGGAATGCCAAATATGGAAATAAATTGGGAGAGGGCCTTCACAACAGCATAGGTAGTAACTGAATGAAGAGGGTAAGCGGCAGGATAATGTGTGGTCTGACACATAACCGTCAATAAAAATTTACAACCAGATTTCAAGACAGGCAACGGCCCCACACAGTCAAAAACAAGATATGCAAACGGCTCATCCACTGCAGGAATTGAATGCAGTGGAGCCGGTTTAGGGTTCTGGTTTGGCTTGCACATGACAAGATCTAACATAATATCCCTCTTGACACAGGGCCACAAAAAATGCTTCCGAAGAAGCATGTAAGTTTTATGCACTCCAAAATAACCACCCTGATCATGCGCATACCTCAAAACATCAGCCCTAAATGTAGAAGGCACAACCAGCTGAAACACGGACTCACCCAATCCCACACTGCCACACGGAGACCACTTACGCACTAACAAGCCGTCCCTTGCAAAATACCCCTGTGAAACATTCTGAACTTGATCAAACGGCAAAATCTGTCCCACACAGCCGAAAGACTGAAGATCTGCTTTCAGCGCCGTGACCCAGTCATCCCTGGACAAGGCCACCGGAAACTGAGACCACAAAAAAAGACTCGAGGAAGGACTGAACAGCTAATGGTGCGACAGATACACCCGCCTTATTACACTGAACGTGGGTCACTGAACAGACCTGAAAAAACCTTGCACTCACTGGACATGTCAGGGGTTACAAATTTTGACACAACCACTGCCGGTGGAGGACCACTCGCCCACACAACGCTACCACAGATGTCATTCACCAAGATCATAGCCACACCCTCTAAAGACAAGGCAGGACGCACGCCCACAGAGAACACACCTTTAACAAAATCACTGTCCAAAACATAATGCCGGGGCACAGGAACAAAACCAAGCTCCATGTCACGCATCACAATAGAATCACCCGCAAGCCGGGCATCAGAGAATGGCAACACAGAATCAATAATAAGAGGGGGTTTAGCCCTTGTATCCCAAAGCACCTTAATGTCCACACACTCATTATAGCCCACCAGGGACACATGCGCATCCACAATAAACAGCTCGAAACCCGAGCCCTTATCGGATTCTGGCACTACAACCTTATCCCCACGAGCCACGGTGCACAACACAGCCGGTGCTGGAGAAAGCACCCCCCCACCCCCGCAACAATGGACACTGGGTCTTCCAACAATGACCTGCACCATGACAATAGTTGCAAAGATTCGCACCACCAGGTTCCCCCGGAGGCACAGCAGGAACGTGTCACAGAGAGAAGCCCTGCTTACCAAACGCAGGATGCACCCCAGCCCCGTCATCAGATTCACTGGCAAACCCCGAGCGGAACCCAGACACAGAGCCACTGTGCGTCAGCACAAAATCATCAGCCAACTGAGCAGCCCTGAGTGCAGTGCCAGGCTCGCTCTCTTTCAAATACGTAACCATGCAACCAGGCAAGGTATTCTTAAACTGCTCCAAAACAAAGAAAAAGCTCACCAAGACCCTCAAAGGTGTCAACCTCCATCACGGAACACCAGCGCAGAAAATGGGACTCTCAACTCACCCACAAACTCCACGTGCGTCTGCGTCTCCGTCTTATTCCCCTGACGAAACCTCTTCCTATAAGCCTCAGCCGTCAGCTGATATGCCATCAGCACAGTACACTTCACCAACTCATACGTCAAACTGTCCTGCGCGCACACAGCGCACCTCAGGCACCTCATAAAACGCAGATATGCCCATCGTCAAACAAACAAAGGCACCTCAAAACCAGCTGTGTCCAGGAATGTTCCCACTGCCTAACCAAAACTAGCTAAGCTTGACCCTAGTCTTCATGCCGTTATGTGGCGGGATGATTAAGCACAAAACCAGTAGGATGCCTGGCACCCTGCCCACAAGATGGCTGTCAAACAACAAACACAAACCACTCCCTGCAACACTAACAGAAAAAAAACGAAAACAACAAAAACCCAAAAGGGAAGGTGCCCTGAACCTGACAGGGAACACCAAGGCAACAACCAAGAAAATGACACTCACCTCAAACCCGCAGGGCGACCAGGACAAGACCCCATTCTGTCATGGCTGGCTCATGAGGGCTTGACAGAAAGGTAATGGGAGACAGGGGATGCCAATTAAAAATATAATTTATTCAAAAAGAATATCCAAATCAAACGAATATTACAAAAGAGGGCTGGCAGGCTGGCTCTCTGCTGGTGTGCCAGGCCCGGTATTTAAACCCAAGCGGGCCACGCCCCCACCAGGTAGTGCAATGTGACTGGATCAGCAAACTGGGCACTATACAGTATAGCAGAGGAAAGCCGTAGTGATCGATATATTCATCCCCAGTGATGGAAATATCAGGAAAAAGGATCATGAGAAACTGGAGAAGTACCAAGGCCTCAAGAAAGAACTGGAGAAGGCCTGGAGGGTGAAAGCGACAGTAGTGCTCACAGTCATCGGAGCACTGGGGGCCATGTTCCCCACACTGGAGAAGTGGCTCCAACAGATACCTGGAGAAACATCAGTCATCTCTGTCCTACATCTAAGTCCTAGGAACAGCTAAGATACTGCGTAGGACCCTTAAGCTCCCAGGATTCTGGTAGAGAATCCGACCTTGAGATGAACAACCACGCGCCCGGGAATCTTTCTGTGTGGAGTTTGCATGTTTTCCCTGTGTTAGTTTGGGTTCTCTCCGGGTATTCAGGCTTCCTCCCACAGTCCAAAGACATGCACCTTGGGGAGAGGCTGCTTGAAGACTCTAAATTGCCCATAGGAGTGAGTGTGTGTGTGCATGGTTGTTTGCCTGTGTGTTTGCCCTGCGATGGACTGGCGGCCTGTCAAGGGTGTACCCCCCCTCTCGCCTGATGTAAGCTCCAGCCCCCCCTGTGACTTCGTTCAGGGAAAAGCGGTAGAAAATGGATGGATGATTGTTTAATTTAAATATTATTTTTAAACAAGAATTAGACAACAATGTCATGAATATACTAAATTTTCATTTATAATTAGTTTAGTAAATTTCAACTTATTTCAGTGACAGCTGCTTTTTAATCCCTTCCTTCTGTATGATTAAATTGGTAGACAGCTGTATCTGATGTTCAGGTTGTACAACTTCTCCATTTTTAACAAAGGCAGCCACAATGATAAGTGCAAGCTGACCAAATTACATGGTTTGCTTTTACTGCTAGATATTGTAAATTAGTTTTGCTTCTTGACTGGTTGGCACAGCTGTCCTTTGAACAATACAGATATGAAAAATGTTTAGTTGATATTTTCTCTCATATTTATTTCACACCACAGAAATTTTAAATTATAGTAATAGACACCAAGGACAAAAACTGAAGACAAGCTATTACAAGTGAAACAAGGCTGTAAACCTGAAAGCAAAGAAACAAACAAACAAAACAAAAGATTAGCAGTCACAAACAAAAAAAGAGAAATAAATAACTGTTTGACCTTCCCCAAGCAAAGGACAAGTTAGCTATAAACAACTGACTAATACACAGTAGGATATCAACGTGACGTCACCTTTGCAGGGCCTCTGGATCAAGATGCCTCATATAAACACAGCAGCTCTTTTCCATTCATTTCCAGGCTGATCGAAATAGAGGAAATCTTTCTAAGGTAAGAAAACTTGTCGTCACTGTGGACAAATGATAACTTGATACATAAAAATGTGCTTTTGTCAGTGCAGCAAGTATTTATTTTAATCTGAATTTGTTCATTAAAATTTCCATGTTCATTTAATGTGTTAAAATTTGGGATTTTTTTTTTTACTTCGGCACCCTATAACAATGCCATCTAGAGAGAGAGATGTTGCTAATGTTGAATAAATTCCTATGTTCCTAATATAAAACAAAAAAAAATAAGATGTTCACCTTTTTTAGGCATAGGAACGCCATATTTGGTTTTAAATTCAGCTTCAGACATTCCAAAAGCTTTAGTTAATTCATCGACTCTTAAGATACTACATACATGGAATATTAATAGAATTTTTGAATTTGTCTTTCAAAACCTCCTCTTTTGAACGAACGTCAATCATTGTGGGTTTGCATTCTCCTTCTCCATTAATAAATTTCATAAATTGTTGAGAATCACAACTTTTACAACACATTAAATCTCTCAAATTTAGTTTTAACCAATGAATACGCCCAAAATTTAACATAGATAAATTTAAATTAAAAATTGATGTTAAATTACAACGCCTATTTTAAATTAAAAATAATAATTTAACATAGAGATAATTAAAATACTTTTTCATAAAAAAATTAAATTTATTTGTTTATTTAGAAATTAGATCAAAAGAATTTATTAATAATCTTTAGGTTAATGTCTATATTTAAACCAAGCAGGTCACTTTGGCGCAGGAGGTCTTGACGCAGTATAATTGGCGCAGGCCGTATAGACGCAGAATTTATTTGTTTACATTATGATTTATATAATAATCCCTTTAATTTTATTAGATTAATTAAACCATAAATTAAATATTAAATTAATATTTTATTAAATTAAATTTAACTAATTAATAAAATAATAATTTTAAATTTATTTTTTTTAAATATAATAAATCGATCCTTAATTAAAAAGAGTGCGCAAGGGGTATTTATTTTTTATTAGGTTTTAGATTTTTTTTAATTTTAGCTTTAGGATTTATTTTTATGTTATATTTTAAATATAAAAAGTAAATATGAGATTTTCTAACTCTATCTTTTTAATTTTATGTTTTTACTCTTTTAATTTTCCTTTAAAACATCTGAAATATTTCTTCTATCAATTTTGTTAATAAGTTGGTAAACCTCTTAAACATTTATTTAATTATCAGCCTTTTCGAAATTTTATATTTTTCCGGATTTCAGACATTTATCCGACTGTCATTTATTCTACCAAATCGATTTTATTTAAAATAATATAAATGATATCAAATATAAAATAACTCGATTTTAAATTTTTAATCAAAAATTAAATTTTGTTTGAAATGATAATTTTTAAAATTTTATTTTTAATCATTATCTGCTGTGACTTTTAAAAAAATTAAATAATCAAATTTTCTCAATAAAATAAGAAAAATCATCATTTTTTTAAAGGATTTTTATTATAAATATTAAATTAAAAAAACTAATAAACTATTACGATTGAAATTAAAAAATTTACTTTTATAATATTATTTTAAATGGATTAATTCTGCCCCAAAAAGGCCAGCGTCCAATATACTCCGCCAAAACAACCTGCGTCAATTTGTAGCGTACCGATTAAAACAAATTTGAATCAAGATATTAAACTATAAAATAAGGATTTAAAGAAATAATTTTTAAAAATATTGATAAATTGGACTATGAAGGGAATTTTTAATTATGAAATAAAAAAATTTTATAGAAAATATTAATAAAGTATGCGTGATAAAGAGAGTTAAAGAGCCAACACAAAACTTGCGCTAATTTATAATATTTTTAAATGTTTTTTCAACTTCTAACCAAATAAAATTATTTTAGATTTTTTCTTAAGGTTTTATTTACATACAAATTCAAATAGATTTAAAAAGTTTAAATGCAAAACAATTTTTTTAACTCCAGATAAAACAATCGTTAAAATCTCAAATTTTTTGGAGAGATCCAGAACAGGGTAAAAACATTAATTGAGATTTTTTTTATTTTTTAACAATAAGAAATTTAGGTAGAAAATTTAATTTTATGTCACCTCTTACTCTATTATAAGAAATAAAAAAAAATGATATTTTCATAATGATGCCAATTAAATCTGGCGACTATTTTCTCAATGAATTAACTATTTCCATGAATAATTGCAATATAACACTAGTTTTAACCTATTTAGCCGTTCAATAAATTAAAATATTTTCATTAATATAACTCTCTAATGTTTAAGTTAATGTTTCATTAAAATAGTGTTTCATGTAACTTCTCTAACATTAAATAAAAATAAAACGTTTAAATTTTAAAATTGTTTATATTTTATATTTTTTGAGTTAATAAATTGAAAAATTCTTGTCAATGACTAAATACCGAAATTTTATTATTAATTTTCAAATAATACTACTTAATAATCTTTTTTTTACAGTTCTAGAGAAATCAAAGAAATTTTTTTACAAAAAATTATTTTTTTGTATAGACTTTAAAAAATTTTATAAACCATTTTTAAGAGAAATAAGAAATAGATTATTAAAAAATAATAAAATTTCTTATAACCGAAAATTCTCTTATTTATTATTTATGAAACGTTTCTGATAATTAAATTAGTAGATATTCTTAAAAAAATCATTTTAATTATATTTTCGAATTTGTTAATTTTTATACTTAACAAAATCTGTATAAAATTTAAAGTTTGAAAAATCGATTAATTCTGTGTATAAAATAATTTTTTTTTAATTTTTAATTTTTAAAAGTTGAAAAAGTAAACATAATTTTAAATAAAAAAACTAAAGCTATACTATAAATATGTTATTGGTCTATTGTTTCTGAAATTTTTAAAAAAGATTAACATAATAAATTTTAGGAAGTTTCATTTAGTTCTTCTAGATTTGAGGGAAATAATTTTTGTAATTAATTTTATTATCTTATATTTTTGGGCTAAGATCGTCTTTATTGTGCCTTAAGACACACACAGCGACTTACGGATTGAAATGGCGTAAAAACTTAAAAAAATCTTTTATTTTTAAAATTCATAAATCAAATATTTAAAGAAAATCTATCATCACGACTTATATAATACCTTCCAATTAACTATTCCAGCACCATTGATAATTATTGTATTTTTAAAACAATTTATGAATTCTATTTAATTAATTGAAAAATTTTTTAATTTATTGCTATTTTTATTTAATTGATTGCTATGTTTGTGTAGACGTCCGTATGTTGCACCTGTTTTTTAATATTCAAAAATAACATAACCTATACCATTATTAAAAGATTTTATATCTTTCATGATGAAATAACACTTTAACTAAGTTTTTTAAATTTTCATTGTACGCACGGGCATTTATGAAACAAAAAAATTATTGGGAATTTTTTAATTGATAGATTTTATATTTATTTTTAAATAAATTTCTTGGCATTCAATACTTCGACCCCACCTAAATATTTACATACCACCAAATAAAAATTAAACAATTTAATTTTTTAGGAATAAATTAACCTTACTAGAGTTAGCAGATTCGCAAATGCAATGGGGACCGCGAATTGATTACGCAAGTGTACGATTGTAACTGCCTAACGATCTTGGAACATTACTCGCTAAATTCTTTTATATTTTTAAATACGAGCGCAGTGATTCACAAATAATAGCTAGAAGTTTTCTTTATTATTTTTCTGTTTTAATATTCATTATTACTAATTTTTTATTATGATAAAAAAAGGAATGGATATAAGTTTTACTTAAAGTTAATTTTGAGACATTTTATCAATAAAACTTGCATTTATTGCATTTAACTTTACGAAAATAACTTATATTCAAAATAAAATTGAAAAAGATTTTACTTGGTGTTGAACAAAAGCATTAATTTGAAATAATAAACTTTTTTTTAATTGGCAACCTTTGTTTCCGGCTTTTTTTTGATTTCAATTCTCATTTTCTCGGCGTGGTACTACCGGTTAAATATAAATATTAATTAAAAACGTATTAATTTATCATAAATTTTTTAAAATCGATTAAAAAAATGGTGTAGGAAGTAGAAGTCTAACCTGATATTTTTTAAACTGATTGCAATTTTTATTTATTGATTCATAAACCCCACAATTTTAATTAATAGGAGAAATGTTATCCGAAATTAAAAAAAAATAACGAGATTAAACAAAAAAAGCTATTAATAGACTTGTAAAGGTATGAAAATGATTGAAAAATTCTTATAAATTTAGACATGGTATTTTAAATTCATTTTTTAGAAAAGAATTTAATTTCCTTTGCATCATTTTTTAATAATATTACTATTTATTAAATTGTTGTCAAATTGATTAGTAAGTTAGTTTTTTTCAATTATAGATACAAGGCCGTAAAATTGAAAAATAACTTTATTTTAGAGCATGCATATAAAATGATATATCTTTGAAAACTTTGAATTTATAAATGAAATAAAAATTTAAAATTTAAAAAATATATTTAAAAAATCTAGAAATCTAAAAATAAACAGAAATGAAAAATCGGTAATCTCCAGAATAAGACTAATAAAGACTAAAAATATAAATAATCATTAAAAAATAAAAAAATATTTCGAAAAAAGCCTAAATACTTCAAACCAGTGGTTATATTCAGCCTGTATGTCCGTTTCGTCGAACTAGTAGTTAAGATTTTATAAAGTTTTGATATTTGTTGTTTTTAGCGATTTTTTTATTTTAAGTAAACTTTTTAATTTAAATTTTTTAAAGTAAAAGTTTTTGAAAATTTTGAATATGTACACTGCTAAAAACCGATTTAAGAAATTTGAAAACTAAAAAAACCAGATAAAAAAACTGAATAAACATTTTTGTATTTACAAGTTAAAAAAACAAAGAAAACCATTTAAGATATTGATAAAAATATACTGAAATGTTTTGTTAGGTTGTAAATTTACATTGTTAATTTTTAATATCATTTTAATTTTAATAAAATATACAAAGCTAGAGTCCAAAAAAAAAATTTTTTTTTTATTTTTTTCATTAGTTATACCGCAAAGTAAAAATAAAAACAACAAAAATTATGTTTATAATGCTAATGTCAATCTGAAAATCAAAAGAATCTTGGCTTAAGACGGCATTCTAGACATTTTTTCGTAATTAGATAAAATTTTTGGCCACTTGTTTCTAAATCGGGGGTTCTTAACCGGGTGTACGACGGTATCGGCGACAGCAAAGAGTTACAATGGTGTTGCTGAAAAAAATATTATGAAATTAAAAATAAAATTACTGAATTTATAAGTATTAAACAATAGCAAACATATGATTGACTGTTTTTTGATGTTGCGATGCATTTATTTTAATATAAAATGAAAAAATTTAATTCTTGAAGTTTTATATAGTTAATTATAATAGAGATTTTTTTATTTTTTTAAACAATAAATATATTTTGATCTAAAATAG
>JBAMHV010000026.1:14643090-14655117 GCA_037177535.1 Pseudomugil gertrudae | reverse complement strand
GTCCAGGTGGAACCTGTTCTAGAGCAGCGTGGTCCAGGTGGAACCTGTTCTAGAGCAGCGTGGTCCAGGTGGAACCTATTCTAGAGCAGCGTGGTCCAGGTGGAACCTGTTCTAGGAGCGGTTCTGGTCCAGGTGGAACCTGTTCTAGGAGCGGTTCTGGTCCAGGTGGAACCTGTTCCAGGAGCGGTCTGGTCCAGGTGGAACCTGTTCTAGGAGCGGTTCTGGTCCAGGTGGAACCTGTTCTAGGAGTGGTCTGGTCCAGGTGGAACCTCATCATGACCTTTTTCTCGTCATCGGTTTGAAACCAAACAGACTTCCTGTTTTCATGTAAGATTTTCCTTTGTTGAGACTCGTGAACATTGTTTGTGACGCTGCCTGTAATCATGAACCTGGACGTTCCCGCTCTGAACCAGAACCTAGGAGACTTTCTCACAGTCCACATGAGACGGTGGAACACCTGCTGCCACATTTAGCTCTTTTATTTAGTGGAAAGGTATGTAGCTGCTCTGTGGCCTCCAGCACCTGATGTTTACTCCACAGGAAGGCTGACCCCGCCCCCCCCCGCGGGGAAATCAGCTCAGGAAGACACGGAGGACATCTGTCCAACAGGCCTGTCCTCCAGTTGTGAAAATCACGAATCCAGTGTGGAGCTTTTCATTCAAGCCAACTTTATTTAAAACACATTTAAAACAACAACATTTGCAGAAATGATGAAAATACAAACAACCAGGTAAACAATAATAAAGACAACATGTCCCATCCTGTCTTCAGCCTGGAGGAGGACAACCTGGTCCGCACCTGCTGGGACGTGGTCTCAGGTGGGACCAGCTGTCTCGCTGTGTCTCAGGAGACGGTTTAGAGCTGCTGCGGTGTCAGAGGATCCTCCTCCTCCTCTTCCTCCTCCTCCTCCTCGCGCTCCGCACCGGAAAGTCAGGCTCCTGCAGCGCGAGCGCAAAGTTCTGCCTCTTCTCTCCAGACCGAGCAGGACTTCTGCGCCACTTCTGCGCCAGCTGAAGCCGGAGCCGCAGTCATGGTTTGCGCATTTGCTTCGGTGCTCCGGTGTTTGCGCATCGCGCTGCTGTGGGTCCCGCAACTCGGGGCGCACCCGCAACACGGTAGGTGCTGAAGACAGATCAGGTCCTGCGGTGTCTCAGATGTCTCAGATCCGGTTCTGCTGCAGCTGTCAGCATCAGCTGTCCTCCTGAATCTGTCTGAGGACAACTCGAGTCCAACTGCAGATTTTATGTCTCCTCTTCTGTCCTGCTGGTGTCTTTGTCTCCAGGGTGTCCACTGATCAAAGCATGCGGTCAGACAGGTCGTAAAATGAAACTGTGGGGGACAGCGGACATGTCTTAGTCACACTGTTGGACATTATGGGACAGCGGACATGTTTTAGCCACATTTTTGGGGACATTAGGGGACAGCAGACATGTCTTAGCGACACTGTTGGGGACGTTAGGGGACAGCAGACATGTCTTAGCTACACTGTTGGGGACGTTAGGGGACAGCGACATGTCTTAGCTACACTGTTGGGGACGTTAGGGGACAGCAGACATGTCTTAGCTACACTGTTGGGGACGTTAGGGGACAGCAGACATGTCTTAGCTACACTTTTGGGGACATTAGGGGACAGCGGACATGTCTTAGCCACACTGTTGGGGGGACGCGTCTCATCCTGAGACCACAAACACCTGGATCTGTTGTCCAGAACGTGTCCATTCCTGATCCAGAGTTCTGAGTTTGTCCACAAAACCAGCAGCATGGACACCTAAAGCGTCCATTAGTGTCTCCTGGACGGGGACCAGACCCATCACCCGCTCTGTTTACACCTCCATGTCTCTGCAGAGTCCCTGCACATCTGGCCTCCCTCCCTGTGGAATCTCCCCCCTCCGGGGGTCTTCACTTCCCTCCCTCCCCCCTCTGTAAACTCATTAAGCCGTCCTCCTTCCTGAAGACCTGCTTGTTTGGACAACCTGTGACCTGGAGTCTGGTCCAGACGAGGTCCTGAGACGAGCATGTAAACACTGGTTGTAACATGCTTCACAGCTGTGGGGGGTCCCGGGACGTCCCGGAGGTTTGTCTGTGTGAGACTCAGCGATGAAGGACGGGAAGCTGGTAGCGTGATGCAGCTGTTAGTCATGCATCGCTGGACGGGGTGTCCTGTCCCGTCCTGGGTGTCCCGTCCTGGGGCCGGTTAGGAGACGAGAGCCTCACAGGAATGTCTGTTATTCTTGGTAATTTAGACAAGCTGCGGGGGTGAAATGATCCTTCCTGCTCAGCTTTTTCTCACCTTTTTCCCAGGACGGCCACATTTCACACCTCTGAATGTCCTCCATCACGTCAGAGGACGGCCGGTCCACGTTCGTGTCCAACTCAGACCTAAAAGCAACAAAATATGTCCCGTAAAAAGGACAAAGTTCAGACGGAGATAAACAATCCAATGCACGATAACATCTTTTTATCACATGATCATAAGGACTGCGTTGCTAGGAGACCGTTTGTGATGCAAATGAGGTGGTTTAGTCACGTTAGAAGGTAAACAAGAGCAGAAACAAGTAAACAAAAACAACAACAAACAAGGAAAACGTGTAAATGTTTGTTTCAGAGACAACAGGTTTACAGTTACATGGATTTAGAAGTCTCACAGGGATCTGTACTGGTCCCACAGGGATCTGTACTGGTCCCACGGGGATCTGTACTGGTCCCACTGCAATCTTTACTGGTCCACAGGGATCTGTACTGGTTCCACAGGGACCTGTACTGGTCCACATGGATCTGTACTGGTCCCACTGCGATCTGTACTAGTCCACAGGGATCTGTACTGGTCTCACAGGGATCTGTACTGGTCCCACTGCAATCTTTACTGGTCCACAGGGATCTGTACTGGTTCCACAGGGATCTGTACTGGTCTCACAGGGATCTGTACTGGTTCCACTGCGATCTGTACTAGTCCACAGGGACCTGTACTGGTCTCATAGGGATCTGTACTGGTCCTACGGGGATCTGTACTGGTCCAAAGGGATCTGTACTGGTCCCACTGCGATCTGTACTGGTCTCATAGGGATCTGTACTGGTCCCACAGGGATCTGTACTGGTCTCATAGGGATCTGTACTGGTCCCACGGGGATCAAGCAGGTTGTCCAGCAGGTGGTCCAGCAGGTGGTCCAGCAGCTGGTCCAGCAGCTGGTCCAGCAGGTGGACCTGCAGGTGGTCCAGCAGGTGGTCCTTCAGGTGGTCCTGCAGGTGGTCCAGCAGGTGGTCCAGCTGCTGGTCCTGCAGGTGGTCCTTCAGGTGGTCCTGCAGGTGGTCCAGCAGGTGGTCAAACAGGTTGTCCAGCAGGTGGTCCAGCAGGTGGACCTGCAGGTGGTCCAGCAGCTGGTCCTGCAGGTGGTCCTGCAGGTGGTCCAGCAGCTGGTCCAACAGCTGGTCCAGCAGGTGGTCCTGCAGGTGGTCCAACAGCTGGTCCAGCAGGTGGTCCTGCAGGTGGTCCAGCAGGTGGTCCTGCAGGTGGTCGTGCAGGTGGTCCAGCAGGTGGTCCTTCAGGTGGTCCAGCAGGTGGTCGTGCAGCTGGTCCAGCAGCTGGTCAGACAGGTGGTCTAGCAGCTGTCCAGCAGGTGGTCCAGACATGAATGACTCTTTCATTTCTTCGTGCCCAGCAACAGTTTCCAGGCCGTCTTACTGGTAACCAGTTCAGAAGCTATCAGTATGAATTTGGACCAGACAGAACTAGGAGAACCCAGCAGGTTCCATTATTACACTTATTTAATCAGAGCCAAGCTGAAGACGAACCCTGTGATGAAGAGCTGGAGATGGAGATCCGTGGTCCTGCCAAACATCTGCTCACATTTGACCCGGTTCTGGTCTGAATGCAAACTCCCTGATAGCTGCTGAATCATCTTCATCAAAACAAATGAACTGTTTCTCCTGTCTTTCAGCTGCAGCACAGCTCAGCGTGGCATCGTCCTCCTCATCCTCAGCTCCAGAGTGCTACCCGGGAGGCCACCAGGTTCTGCGTGACCCTCATCGCAGCGTGGACTTTGACTCCACAGAGATCCAGAACACGGCCATCCAGGACCTGATCTGTGACCACTCGCTGCCGGCCGGCTGGTACCGATTCCAGCTGAACCACAAGCCGGCAGAGATGCCGACCAGCTGCGTGGAGGTAATCAGCCCCTTCGTCCAGGTGCAGGGAGGGTCTCTGCCCCTTCATCCAGGTGCAGGGAGGATCTCTGCCCCTTCATCCAGGTGTAGGGAGGGTCTCTGCACCTTCGTCCAGGTGTAGGGAGGGTCTCTGCACCTTCGTCCAGGTGTAGGGAGGGTCTCTGCACCTTCGTCCAGGTGTATAATGACCTCTCATGTCCACAACCCCTGCAGATGAACCACTGTGGCACTCAGGCTCCGGTGTGGTTGTCCCTGAAGGACACCCCCCTGCCCCGTCCCGGTGAGGTCCGCCAGCTGTCCGCCTGCGCCACCTGGCAGTTCTTCCATGGCAGCGCCAAAGACTGCTGCCTTTTCCGGATCCCGATCACGGTCCGGAACTGCGGCAGCTTCCTGGTGTACTACCTGCAGGCGACGCAGGGCTGCATGGGATACTGCGCCAAAGGTCAGTGGTTGATGATGATGATGGTAAACTCCTGTAATATGTCCTGACCCAGTTCAGCGTCTCAGAGGACTGGAGCCATCCCAGTAACCAGCGACCAGCAGGCACATGAAGGAAATTCTTACTGGTTGTATGTCTGGAATGGTCTCCAGTGGGATGTTATAGGGTCATGTGACTACCAGTGGCCGCTGAGAGCTACTGGTTTTTATGTTTGGGATCATTTCTGATGAGCCAGACCCCTACTGGTGGAGGAGTGTGGTGTGTGGTAGTGTTACTGGGAAGGTATCTGCTAAAACTGATGCTTTGCTTCCTCCAGAACTGGGATCCAGAGCCTGCCCAGCAGGAGAAGTCGAGGTCAACGGGCGATGCAAAGGTACCAGTAAGAAGGTTTCCGCTCTGGACGTCTAACCAAAGTTAAACTGGGATTTTCCTTCTGTGTGGTTCCAGTCGCTGTCCCAGCGCTGCCGTCCAGGCCCGTCATCACCTCGGAGCTGATCGGACGCAGCGTCCACCTCCGGTGCTCCTTCATACCGCCGCCGTGGACTCAGCCGCTGGGCTTCCAGGTGCTTTGGGTCAGACGCATCGGCAGCAGCATGAAGGCGGAGATCCGGCAGGAATCCACGCTGAAGCCGTTCTCCGTGGTGGAGATGGATGGCGTTCACTTCAGGCTGGGAGAAACGGTAATTCCTGCCAGATGTTTGGGGAAACACGTGGATCACGTTGGCCTCTTTTCCAGGGTTCTCACTCGCTGAGTTACGGGGGTTAAGCTTCCCTCCACATGGGTCCAGTTAATCTGCAGGCTGGACTCCACAGATGTTCAGGAATGTTTCTGAACCAGGATGTGACATCTGCAGGTTCCTCTGAGATCATCGAGAATTTCTTCATCAGTTTTTACAGAAAAGCCAGAAAGCAGGAATCTGTAGGAAGAGTCGACAAAATGCTTCTGATATCAAGTAGCGAACTGGAAACGGGAAGCATCCCACTATGCGTCATGGTAACGGGACGAGCATGCTAGGAATGTCCCCGAATGTGTCCACTGTCCTCTTGACATACATGAGCATTTTTGTCTTTTGCAAAGAAATTACACAAAATTAACTATAATTTGGAGACATAATACATTTGTGTGTCTAAACTGCAACATGAAAAAGTGAATGAATGATGACGAGTTTAAAACAAAGATCCACATCTAGCAAGGTCGATGTGGTGCTGATGCTGCAGAAGAAATAATCCGAGAAAAAAAGAGGACTTGTTCAATCCAGGATCTGAGGCTTGATCACAGCTGCTTCAGGACGTCCTAGGGACAGTGTGAGGACATGCTTCAGCAGCTAGCTGCTAGCTTGAAGAAACAGCTCTGGCAGCTAGCTGCTAGCTTGAAGAAGCAGCTCTGGCTGCTAGCTTGAAGAAAAAGCTCTGGCAGCTAGATGCTAGCTTGAAGAAGCAGCTCTGGCAGCTAGCTGCTAGCTTGAAGAAGCAGCTCTGGCAGCTAGCTGCTAGCTTGAAGAAACAGAGAACAATATAACGATGAGACCTCTGAACATGGTGAAAAGGCTGAATGAAACAGCAGCACCAGGTGACGCTTGCAGAGCTCACGACCGGATCTCGTGTCACTGTCAACACGCCTTCTCTGATTGGTCCGTTGTGTTTCTGCAGGATGTGAATATGAAGAAAATCCACCTCAGTTTGCTAATAAAATCACTAACAATTTAAATTTATTAAAATTTTTATTTATTTTTGTTTTATTTATTATACTTTTATGTATTTTGTGTGTAATATTTAGCACTGTTAGCTAACTGCTAACTGTAGGGATGATGTCCTTCCTTCCTGGATGGAATTTGCTGCAACGTTCCCGTTGATCTGATTCCATAATAAATCATATATTTGTGGATTATTTGTGGTGTGTAAAGCTGTTCAGTACCATATGTTGGACCTGAGCAGCACGTTCCAGCTGGACAGTCTGTCTCTCAGAACCTCGTCCAGTCCAGTTTGATGTCTCCTGCTTGTTTTGGACGGATGATGATGATTGTGTTGACGCTCCAGTCTCTTTGCAGTTCTCCTGCAGCGTCTCCACCTTCAGAGTGAACTCCAGCCACTTCCGATCTCCTCCCAAACAAAGCGAGGGTTTCTACGCCGGGCTGAAGGTCAGGACGCGTCACCGTTAACCCTGATTCCCACTGCGATGCAGATAATTCTCCCTCTTCTTGTGGCTTTCCATCAGTTTTCTCCAGACTCGCTCCACTTGGCGGAGAACGGCGAGGAACAGGAGGTCACCGTTCACAGCACAGTGCCCATTCCGTGCTTCCAGTCCGAACTGGGCCACCAGTGTGGCCTTCAACTGGTTCTGAGCGTCCACGATCCAGGTCAGCTTCTCACATGTGTGTCCTCGTTGTCCCCTGTCCATCACCACATCACAGCTGCTACCTAACGATGTGTCTGCAGACGGTCCTGGACGGGAGGTGTCCAACGTGGTGCTGTCCACCTGCCAGGTGGAGATCCAGCCCAAAGCCTGCAGAGGAGGCAGCTGTGGCGTGGCCAGCTTCTTCATCACCGCGGTGACCGATTTTACACGTGATGGGAACCGTCCCAGTATGGTCGGGGCTTTGCCTGGACCCCGTTCCCCCCGCCTCTGGAGAACCTACGTCCCGACCTCCCTCAAAGTGAGCGAATCTGCCCTCACCGTATGTAGCGGTGCTAGTCTGGTTCTGGTACCGTGCACAAAGCCAGAATTTCCTCAGAAGACGCTGCTGTCCACAGCTAAAAGTCTGAGTATGACTTTAATTAAAGGCCTTCCAGATAAATGACAGGCTCCGTCCTCGCTCTGTTGACATGTACACACTATAATAAGGAGGTTTGGTGCCTCAGAGAGCGTCGCTTCCAGCCATCTTTATTTATTAATAACACCATTCCTCTGTCCTCTTTTAAAAGGTGATGGTCCAGGATGTTCCCACATCCATCTGCTACTCTTTGACCGACCCACACATCATCACGCTCGATGGCAGGTAATGTTCACCTTATTACTATCAGCTGTTCTTAGACCCAGGATTAGAGAAGGTAGCATGCCCCTCCAGGGCTTCCTGGCTTCACCTCCGCCAGACTGAGGAGCAGCTGAGTGAAACCAGGTGTAAATAATAAAGCTTATTCTGAATTAAATGTTACCATGTTGCAACATGCTCAGTAAATCCTGCTGCAAAGAATCACCTGGGTGCATGTATGTTATCTGTATTAATGATTAGCCTGACTGTTAGCCTGACTGTTAGCCTGACTGTTAGTACGACTGTTAGTCCGACTGTTAGCCCGACTGTTAGCCTTACTGTTAGCCTGACTGTTAGCCTGACTGTTAGTCTGATTGTGAGCCTGACTGTTAGCCTGACTGTTAGTCTGACCTTTAGCCTGGCTGTTAAACTGATTCTTAGCCTGACTGTTAGCCTGACTGTTAGCCTGACTGTTAGCCTGACTGTTAGTCTGACCTTTAGCCTGGCTGTTAAACTGATTCTTAGCCTGACTGTTAGCCTGACTGTTAGCCTAACTTTTAGTCTGACCTTTAGCCTGGCTGTTAACTTGACTGTTAAACTGATTGTTAGCATGGCTATTAGCCTTATTGTTAGTGAGCTGTTTGTTTGTTAGCCATAGTTTTGGACTAACTATTAGCCTGACTATAACCTGAATGTTGGACTCCAGTTTTGCTAGTTGTTTGTGGGACTGTGTGCCTGACTGTAGGACTAGTTGTTTGTCTTTCTGTTGGACGTCAGAGAAACAATTATCTGACTGTTAACCTGTGACCCAGTCAATGCTCACACTAACATCAATGCTCACTTGTCCTGGATGTTTACTTGACTGTTCACTAACTGTCAGACTACTGTTTGCCGGGGTTTTAGCTAACGTTTAACCTGACTGTTAGCTAGCTTTTTTGTCTGGATTCTAGCCTGACCTTTGGTCTGAATGTTAACCTGACTGTTAGTTGACTGTTAGACACATGTTAGCCAGGCTGTTAGCCTAAGTTTTAGCCAGAAGACTGTTACCTTTAGACAGTTAGCCGGGCTGTAAGTCTGAGCCTGACTGTTAGCAGGCTAGCTGTTCAAACAGGCTAGCTGTGCAGACTAATCACTATGGTGACTGATGTGAAGGATATGTTGAAGGATAACCAGGGAAGCTGTGTGTTAGACATTTAAATGGCAGCTCATTTGTTCTGCAGGCGGTACGAGAACCACCAGACTGGCACTTTTGTCCTGTACCGAAGCCTTGCTCGGGGGTTCGAGGTCCATTCTCGGCAGTGGGATTGCGGCAGTCGACACTACTCTGTGGCCTGTAACTGTGGTGTTGCTGTGCAGGAAGGGAACGACGTTGCCGTCTTTGATATGTGCAACGGTCAACTTCAGGAAAGCCAGCCACAGCTTACCGTAAAGAGTGTCGGAGATGAGGGCAGCCGGGTCCGGGTGCTGGAGTCACACCAGGGGAAGAAGGTCACCGTAGGTATCCAAACATTTTAACACGGAATATGATGGATTTCAGGAAGCTGATAGCTTCTGTTGTGCATAAGTGATCAGTTACATGCATAGCATAGTGATCTCCACTGCACGATGTGAGGATGTTAAGCAGACACATCTCCTCTTGTAGTTGCTCTTTCCCTCGGGGGCCTTCGTTAGGGCGGACGTAGGGGACTGGGGGATGAGTCTGTCTGTTCGGGCTCCCAGCGTGGACTTCAGCAACACTCGGGGCCTCTGCGGGACCTTCGACCGCAATGGCAACAATGACTTCCAGGGTTCTGATGGAGGTTTTTATGGTTCTGATGACCTGCATCGCTTCATTGAGGACTGGAGGTCAGTTTGTGACTGCACAGCTAAACTTTGCTTAACTCACCGCAGGACCCAAGAAACCTCCGCTCAGAAGGTTACTTCTAAAAAACAAAGAAAAAAACTACAATTTAACTGATAACTGATAGTTAGCCAGACTTTTAACTTTTAGCTGAACTACTATCCTGATTAGTGTTAGCCTTAGACAGATGTCTAGCTTTATACTTATCCTAGCTATTAGCCCAAGTTTTAACCATAGACTGTGGTTTTAACCAGGCTGTTAGCTTGACAGTTAGCCTTACCGTTAGCCTGAGTTTTAGACAGAGTGCTAGCCTGACAGGTAGCAGGGCTGTTAGACCGACTTTTGGCTAAACTGCTAGCCTGACAGTCTGGTCATTAGCCTAACTTTTAGCCTGGCTTTTAGCCTGATATAAAAATGGTAAATGGTCTTGTACTTGTACAGCACTTTTCTACACATTACTGCACTCAAAACGCTTTGACACTATTTGGCACATTCACCCATACGCTCACAAACAAACATTCACAGACCGGTGATGCAGCACCGGGAGCAACTAGGGGGTTCAGTGTCTTGCTCAAGGACACTTCGACGTATGGACCGCCAGAGCCAGGATTTGAACCACTAACTTGCTGGTTAGGAATTGACCCGCTCTACTGTATGTTAGCCTAACTTTTAGCCTAACTGTTAGTCTGACTACTAGCTTAAATTTTAGCCTAACTGTTAGCCTGACTGCTAGCCTGGCTGCAGAATAGTGACTGTTAGAAATAAAGAATAAAAGGTTGCTTTAGGGTCCAGTATTGCTGAACAGTAGCATCTCTGATGTTTCATGGTAATTTTTCCTTCTTTTCGCTGTGTTAGGATTTCTCCTGGTGAGAGTTTATTCGATAAAACACCTCCTGGGACAAGGCAGAGCCTCCGGCGGCCTTTCTGTCAGTGCAGAGGCTTTTTTCCTTCCCAACACCCCGGCACAGGGATGAGGAGCTTCCCCAGTCCTCTTCCTCACTCTGACTGCATCACGTATGACAACGTGGATTACACGTCTGTCTTCCCCTCCATGGACACCACAGTGGAACACATCAGAAGTCCAGACAGAGCCGGAAGCACCCGGGAAATGTCGGCCTTCGGTCGTCCTCAGGAGAGGAGGCAGCCCTGGAGTGATGGACGCTTGGACCTGGATGATGAGTTCAGGGATGACTTTCTTCTCGCTGTTAACAGGAACAAGAGACAGACGTTTGAGTTTCAGCCAGTTTTCGCCACGGAGAGCCTCAGCCAAGCCGATTTAGAGAGATTGGCCTACTTCTTCCCTGAAGACCACCAGGTGGAGCCTGGGAAAGTGGCGGACCCTAGGTGGCCGACGCCGAGCGGCCTGAGCTCTGCTAAAGCCCTGGAGGTGTGCCAGACGGCGCTGGCTAACTCCACCGTCGGCACGGTGTGCCGGGAGCTGCTGGGACGCCGTCTGGACGAGGCGGTGGACCTCTGCATGCTGGACCTGCAGCTGAAAGACGACCTGGGCTGGGAGGGGGCGCTGCTGCCGTATTTGGAGAACGAGTGCGAGAGGCGGCTGCTGGAGAACCGGACCCGACCGGCCTCGGCGATGGACGCGCCACCGGGCGCTTCGGGGACGGTGGCGATGGCGCTGCGCTGCCCAAACTTCTGCAACGGAAATGGGGAGTGTATGGAGTGGGGGTGCCAGTGCTTCCCCAGCTACAGCTTCCACGACTGCAGCCTGGATATCGGTAAGTTCCTGCTGGGTGTATGGTGTGGCGGTGTTCAGTTTCATAAAACCGCCTCCTACAGGCCAGCCGGTGGAGATCACTGACCTGGAGAACGGTGGGCTTTGCGACATCCGAGCCTTTGACTGCCGCAGCGTTCGCGTCTTCGGCCTCGGCTTCATCAACTCGTCAGACCTGAGCTGCCGCGCCACCAGACTCAAGGTGAGCGAAGGTCACACGTCAGGCTGAGAGTCTACCAGAACAACACAGCGAGCGTTTTTCCTCAACAGTTCGTGAACAAAGCGTGGGTTCCAGCAGAACAGCGGCGCACCAAAGCCTCCTTCCTCAGCTCCAAGGCGCTGGACTGCGCGGTGCCGTCGCTAAGCAACTCTGCCGTCACATCAGAAGACTTCATGATGGACGACAAACCGTACGCACGGTGGGAGATTCAGGCAAGCTTCTCATTTTACTGGCCCGGTTAAGTAGTTTAAACCCGTAGACATGCTCACCCCGTACTTCCTGAACCAGGTGACCAACGACGGCTCCCGGTTCAGCCAGGCCAAGGTGCTGACCATCTATGATGGAGTGTGCCAGGTGTGCCAGGCGTCACACTCAGGACTCTGCACCCTAAAGGTAACCTCTACAAACGTACCAGCAGGTAATCCAAGCCAAAAGTACCAATGTGTTGCCATGACAGCGTATAACTGTGTAGAGTGAAAAGGGGCCGAGCACAGATCCCTGAGGCACCCCTGTTTTTAGCTTATGAGCCACGGATCTGCCGGAGAGCTAGGACATACACCATGAGAGGACTGGGATAGTAGGATAAGGACTGGGACAGGTCCAGTAGGATAAGGACTGGGAATGGACCAGTAGGATAAGGACTGGGAATGGACCAGTAGGATAAGGACT
>JBAMHV010000026.1:14330913-14341575 GCA_037177535.1 Pseudomugil gertrudae | reverse complement strand
ATAGATAGATAGATAGATAGATAGATAGATAGATAGATAGATAGATAGATAGATAGATAGATAGATAGATAGATGGAAAGATGGACAGACAGATAGATAGATAGATAGATAGATGGAAAGATGGATAGATAGATAGATAGATAGATAGAGAGATAGATGGATAGATGGATAGACAGATAGACAGATAGATAGATAGATAGATAGATGGATGTATCTTGAGAGGTGAAATATCTTGTTTGCATGCACTGATTTTACCCTGAATTCATGCAGCATGCAGGACGTGAGCGCTCATCTGTATGCTAAACTGGATTTGCAATCATTCCCCTATTTGCGTGGATACAGTGTGCAAAATGCACGTGTCCGTGCACGTGTCTGTGCATGTGTGTGCGCTCACAAACAGGCTTTTAAGTTTGCAGACGACTCCAACATTAGCATGAACGTGACGTCAGCTAGCGCGCCGCGGCTAGCCGTTAGCTGCTCAAAAACAAGAGAACTTTATTGAGAAAAAGACATTTTAAAAAGGTGAGGAGTCTTTTTTTTTTAAGTATTGCCTTTTTAATTAAAAATAATGAGGGGAATATGAAAAGTTTGTCCTTTAGAAACCGGCTGTCACACAATAACTCTACTACAAAAACTCTGCATAAAGCAACAAGTAGCTACACAACCCTGAAGAGACAAAAAATCTTTGGATAGAGGATATGTGTGTGTTTTTTTCCTTTTACTATAAAATTACTTGTTGGATTTTTTTTAAGAGTACAAAGCCGACACAAATAGCTAAATTTATCTGATATAAACCAAAATAAATGAAAATGATCACACTGAAGAGAATAAAATCAAATTTGTTTTTGGTCACAGCGAAAAAAAAAGCAAAAAAAAAATCAGGTTAAGCTAATTTTAACCACATGAGGCAAAAATAAAACACAATAAAACATTTTTTTCACTCAGAAACTTCAACATAAAATGTTTTAGGGAAGCAAATATCCACTGAAGCCCACCTCGAAGTGCTCATCGTTGCTATTGATCAACAATAACAGGACACACAACAAATAATTTAACACAAAGTGCCTTTTTTTTTAGGAAACAGTAATTCCATCCCACAGACAGAAAACAGAAATAAATAATCATTAAATATAAAAAAACATTAAATAAATTATTCTATACACTTTTATTCCAAAACAAAATGATTAAGGTCACACTTTGTAAATAAGTGGCACTTCCGCAGTTTCCATCTAAACTAACCTAAAACATCCCAACCTGAGCTCTGCTGATGCAATGCCGCAAACTTGCGCTTTTCTCCGCAACTTCTGCGGGTTTTCCGCAACCACAACCAGCTCGGATCTTATCGATCATCTAAATAAATCACATTTGAAGCTTTTTTCTCTCTTAAAGGTCACGTGATTAACTTCAAACATCAGCTTTTTTGCGCATCAGCTTTGCCCGGCACGCGCACACATGTGTGTCTGCCCTCCTAACCCCCCCAGCGCGCGCGGTGGCTTTTCAGACGTCCAGCACGTGATTGAGATAAGAGATGTAGCAGATAGCCAGTCTGAGGATCTCTATCTTGGAGAGTTTCTTGTCGGGGGGCAAAGTGGGGAGTAATTTCCGGAGCTCCGCGAAGGCCACGTTGAACGCCTCCACGCGGATGCGCTCCCTGGTCGCGTGCGCGGAGCGGTACTTGGCCGTGGCCCTCCTCCTGCGCCGCTTCTCCTCTCTGCTCAGCGGCTGCTCGGCCTTGCATTTGGCCCCCCGCTCCTCACCCTCCGCCGGCTCGTCCGACGTGCATCCGGCCGACTTGAGTCCGTTGAGCAGGGTCTCCGGGTCGGACTGAGTCCAGGAGAGGTCCCCCTCCGCCTGATCCGGACTCAGCATCATCTTTAAGCCTCCGTCTTCCAGACGAACCTGAACAGGATTAAAAAGCGAATGTTTACGTGTTTTCTGGGAGGTTTCGAGGAAGTAAAAGTTAATTAAAAATGGACAATTAGTTTTAATTAAAAGCTTTTCTTGCACCCTCAGGGCCCATGTGTAGATCCCACAGCGGCTGGGAGCCTGCAGGGGCCCCATCCAGACCACATGTAGCAAAACTCATTTAATCATAAACATTTCAATCTTTTTTATTCGTTTAAGAGCAAAAAACATCCAAATAAAAGAATATTTTCAGCATAATAACGAGTTTAATGCAGATTCTTCTGATCAGAAACAAGTTTTTATTTATTTATTATTTATTTATTTGGAAAAAAATCCATTTTTAGAGAATTAACATAATCAGAAGAGGCCATCTGTCACAGCGTGAACACATCTGCTGTGTGTGAAAGCAGCTTCTGCTTCATTTAAAAAACAAAAACACGTTTTCTTTTAACTAAAAAAATAATTAAAAAACATTTTAAATACCAGAATTTAAAATTCAGACTCACCTGAAGGGAAATAAAATGATTTATTTGTCTGGTTTTGCTTCTGATTTGTGTGAAATTAACTCATAATCCAGCAGCTGCTGCAGATGTGGATCTTCATGCGCGTGAAAGTAAAAAAAAAAAGACTTGTTTGACTTCTCAGCCGGAAACTTGCACCGCGGGCATCGCGCGCGGGCTCGTGCCAAGGCGTGGAGATATGTGCAGCTTCACAGGGGGACAAGTCCGGATCCTGAAGTCTGGTTCTGATCAGCGCGCGCTGGTTCGATGATCCTGGTGATGAAGGTGATGATGATGGGAGAGAGCTGCGCGTGCAGCCGCAGCCGCGCGGAGACAATGGAGACTGTGGTGAAAGTGCAGCCGGGCTACTCGTCCATCCTCCGGAGGAAGATGTGGATGAAGAGCGAGGCTCTGCCTCGTGAAGGAAGCAGCGGATCTGAAAGCAGCGCGCGCGGATAATCCTCTTCCTCCTCCTTCATCCAGAGATGTGCGAGAGCAGATCCACGCGATCCGGACTAATAAAGCCGCACTTCACGGACGGAGGGATGGAATATGTTGGAGGTATTGTCTAACGTCACCCCCCTTCTCTCCCCCTCCCTCCCTCCTCCTCACGCCCCTCAGCCCCTCGAGCGCTCCGCGTCCCGTGGGAGTGTAGCGGGCAAAGCAAAGCAGAGAGAAGAGACAAATGCTGTGAGTTTGTGCACGTGTGCGCTGTTTGGGGGTAAAAATTGCGCAACTTTTTAAGTCTGAGTTTGTTATTTATTTATTTAAAAATCAGGAAAAAGTTCGGAATTATTTTATTTTTATTTATTCATTTATTATGTTTTTTATTTAAAATAAATAATTTAATATGTATTTTAATTTATTTAACATAAATAATTTAATTTATTATTATATATTTGATTTATTTTAAGTATTTTTATTCTTATCATCATCTTTAACAATGAGAAAAATTGAGTTTTTTTTAAATAAACTGTAAAATAAAATATTTTAAAATAAAGTTTTTATATTCTTCATGTTTTATTTTTAACCTCGTGCGTCCAGCTGTGCTCACACATGATTGGCTGACAGCTCACTCACATGTAAAATGATAAAAATGATGAAAAACGTCCCTTTAAGTGAAATATTATGGTTTTATTTTGGGTGAAGCTGCTGCAGGTTTTACAGAAACACAGAAAATAATCTGAAAGTTCGGATTAAATTAAATAAAACCGACATTTTAAAATAATCAGATTAAATGAAGTGAAGCTCGAGATTAACTTGATCTTTCATTATTATTTTAAATATTAAAGTTAAAGCTGATAAAAATGGATTTAATACAAATCTCTGAATAAAAACAGTAAAATACTTCAGTTAAATAATGTTGTTATTTGATGTTGTTAAAACCAGAAAAATCACATCTGCAACGATTAATTGGTCTAAATTTATTGATTCTTCATGTGAGTTTTTAAGACGTCTCAGGAGCCTTGAAGGACTCAAACCCTTTGTTCTGTTCCGGTCTGGATGATGGATGCTTCAGTAAGTCCTGGTTCTGGGGTGGACCCGTTTCCACTGATCTTCAGTCCAGTTCTCAGGTGACCATCAGCCTTTTCTGGCTTCCTGATGAGGCTTAGGCCTACAGGTACACAATCAACCAATCAGAGAGCGTGTTGCATCACAACTGCCTTAACCTGATCAAATATTTCATATGAGTTTAACCACAATATATAAATAATAAATCATCATAAAAAAGTAAAAACTACATGAGAATAAAATCCACCCTGATGGCTCAACCTAAACACAACTTGTTTGTAATTTAACCTGAATCTGTTTAAAACAACCAAATTAATGCCTAAATGTAACCATGCAGTCATGGGGACATCCCATAATGAGCTTTTTACACACTGCTTATCATACTTGTATTGATATATGACATCATTAACATATTTCTCCTCTGTCTGCAGGTCGTACTGAATGAAAACTGCAGTGTTAATGATGTTTAAATGTTATTCTGTCTTTCCTGTCCTCTCCACACCGTCAGTCCAGGTGGATGGCTGCCCTCCCTAAGCCGGGTTCTGCTCCCTGAGCCGGGTTCTGCCGGAGGTTTTGTCTTTCTCTTATAAGGGAGTTTTCCTTCCCACTGTCGCCTCATGCAGCTCAGGCTGGGGAATCTTATGGTTTCCCTTATCGAGGCTATTTTGATGAATTAGCTCAAATAAGATGTGAAACATCCTGAGATGACACTGTCATGAAGTGGTGCTATATAAATAAAGTTGAATTGAATTGAACCACATAACCACAAGTTATTCATAATATTTGGTTTAAATAAGGCTAAAATGTCTGAATTGAAGTATTTCAAACAAAAACCTTAAAATGCCTCAACTTAACACCAGATAATCATGCCTAACCCTAAACACAGTAACACCTAACCATTATCAAATCCAGCTGGTTTGGTGACTGATTAAAACACCTGCCGGACAGCATTTCTACTTTCTGGACCAGGAATACACACCTCTGTTTGTGAACACACCGAGTGTGCACCCATATGTCATCACACACGCTTCGGGCCAAACCGAACCTCCTTCTATAGTTGCAGAACTCAAATTTGTTTGGGTCCTGAAAGGTGAACAAAAATGGTTCAGAATGCAATGTAAGGAGCTTTCTGCTATAACAGAGGAGCTAATGAGTTAAACAGAGTCAAACGTTCATGAGTCAAAGTTTTAATACATAACCAGACTGTTACTCTGTTGCCTAAACCTAACCAAACAATCCCCATTGCTTTAAACATAGCAAAACTGTTGCCTAAACCTAACCAAACTATCCTCATTGCTCTTAACCAGACTGACCTGGTTATCTAAACCAAAACACCCTGTCGCCCCTTAAACACTGTTCCTAAAGCCTAAACCTAACTAATTTAAACGATGTAAACCATGAATAAGCTTTTTTTTATCACACTATCATTAAATTAGGCACAACTTTTTTCTTTGTAGATGAAACAGAGGAGCCCATAAACACAGTAAAGCTGCAGAAATGGATCATAAGTGTTAAAACTTCTCATACGTGAAACCTCGAACATGCAGTTAGAACTGATATGAAGTAACGTGTGTGTGCATGAGCCTTTAGTCCGATGTGAGAAACATGTTGCTCGTGTACATGTTACAGCCTGATTTCAGAGTTAAAGGCTCTCTGTCCTTTACAGAATCTCATTAATAATTCATTTCAGCCACGACTTCGTACCAGTTTGAGTTGAGAAGAATCAGCTGAGACGAGAGTAAACACCATGACTAAACAACATCCATTAACTGTTGTGTTGCGGCTCCTGCAGAGTGCTGCTTGTCTCCACACTCGGTACATCAGCTGTGGGATGTAATTGCAGCAGGCACCAACAAAACAGCCTTGGAGGTGTCCTTCATGTCTTTGGCCGAGAGCCTTGCAGATTGAGGAGGGGTCTGGGTGACGCAGACTATCTCCACTCCTCCGTCTGTGGAGCAATTAGAGTGGTGGTCCGTGTGTGTCCATGGGCTCCAGCTGTCAGGAGGCCTCTGTCTCCTGGTCTTGACATGTCTCCAGCACACCCTGCTGCGAGTCTCTCCGTGTCACACACACTCCGCGGACCCGGCCGGGGCCCAAGGCGAGCTGTCCGTCACATACTCGTCCACACGTTTCCTCCTTCTCGTGCATGCTGAGTTTTCATTGATACGGTCCTTCTGGCGTCCAGCGGACGCGTCGCTCTCACTCAGTGTGTGAGCGTGGCAGTAAACATGGTGGTGGCTGCGGGCCACGGCAAGTCAGCCATGCTTTCCCTTATCGTTTTAATCACCTCGTTAGGCGCAGCTAGTCGCCACACTTACTGGCCACGGCTCCTCCTCTGGAACGATGCCCTCCTGACCTGATGCTGGTGGTGCCACCGGGCACAGGGATGCATGATGGGAGGAGGAGGCAGCAGAGTTAGCTTGATTTATGAGTTTTCTTCTTCTTTTTTACCTAAAATCTACAGAAACTTTTACACTGATTTCATCTTTATTGCATCTGGATTTCCGGTCTGTTTCCAGTTGCTTTGTAACCGTGTGTTCCCGTAACATAAGGACAAACATCTCCTGCTTCTTATTTTGATTAGTTTTAGAGGAGCATAGCTAAACCTCACTATGAACAGAGAAACCACCGGAAAACACGAGAGCAGTGTTGAGTTTTATAGCTGAAATGTGAATGAGCAAACCAGAGAAGAAGAACAGGAAGAAGACGAAGCAGAACCCCCCTCCATCATCAAAATGCACCTGAAGAAGAAGTGGACAATACCAAAACACAATCTTCTTCTGGTTTTGGACAGTTGTAGACATCGGTGCATTACCGCTACCAACTCTGAACTCAGCACTGCCCCCCAGTGGAGGAACTGAGTTAACAACCACAGCGTAAAACAGGGGTGTCAAACTCAGGTCCTCGAGGGCCGGTATCCAGCAGGTTTTTGTTGCCTCCATGCTCCGACACAGCCGACTGAAATGACTTAATAGGTTGACAAGAAGCTGTTGGATCCATTTGATTTGCATCAGGTGTGTTAATGCAGGTAAACAGCAAAACTTGCTGGATACTGGCCCTCGAGGACTGGAGCTTGACGCATGTGGCGTAAAAGATGGATGGAGGTATGAGGAAGGCGACGTATGAAACAGACGCACACATTTACGTACACAACAAAGCAGAAATGGGATTTGAGAGATGTCTAACTGGCCTTGTGAAACCAAATGAGACGGTGTGCACGGCTACTTTAGCTACTTTCAGATACCTGCATTAACATTTTAACCCTTTAAAGCTTGACCTGAGAAGAACTTGGCAGAAACCTCCCATTTTTAAAGTCCTTTAACAAAATCTGAAAAACCTTAATTATCTTTTCCATATATTTACTATTCATGTCCATCCATTATTACAGAGTAACCCTCTGCTTTCTGGTATTTCTCAGGATGCTGCAGACCAGTATCATAGAACAGCAGGTTAAGTTACTTAAGTTTCTGCCATAAAGTGATGCAAAATGTCTCAAAGACTGCATGTACAAGGGTAAACCCTCCAAAGCCGAAATGAGCGAACAGGCAGGGATCTGCTCCTTCATTTATGGGTTTTAGGGTGAAATATTACTTTATAAAACCTCACAAGTACAGTTTGAGTTTGTGACTGTGCTTCACATAATCATTCAGCACTTACAGACACACAGGAAGAGAGCATCTCTGATTTATGGTTATGATTATTCTTCGTGGGGCTTGTATCACCAGCTGAGACCAACTGCTGCAGTTGGATTCTCAGGAAATAAGATGCAAATATGAAACCTGATTTTTCTTTGTAAGGATCAATTTTCTTTCCCCTGGCTGAACACTGCAAGCCACAAAAAAACCCCCTTTTTCTAGTAGGTGGACCTCATTTAAAAGAAACTGTCAAGTAGAAGTCAGGAAGTGATGTCACTGTGGTACTGCGTCTGCGATGGAGTTATTTCTCTAATCACTCAGAGCTCAGCGGACCTCGCAGCTGTCTGAGCTGCTTGTTACAACAGAAAAACACCTTGAACTCGTGTGACATACACCCACCTGTCACCTATCAGGCGCGCATGCACACAGCTTCGAACAATCCCAGGGAGCAGTGGGATGGAGCTGCGAAATGGGGGGGATTAGTCACTTTGTCAGGAGATGTATGAGACTTCTCTCAGGTGGACGACGAGCCACGGGGGGGGCGGATGGGAGAGGAGAAAGAGGAGAAATTAGAGGCCAGGAAGGAAAAAACAGAAGAGCAAACACAGAGGAGACGAATTGACATGTGCGAGAATGAAGACAAATTGGGAAAAAACACACAAAACGGAGCTGGATGAGGTTGCAGGGACTCATCCAGAAAATATGAAGATGCTGATGGTTGTAATACGTTTATTACATTAGTTATGTTTCTAATACGCCCCAAATTTTGACAAAATATCGCAATAAAAGGGGAATAAAGCCATTTAGAAAAACATCATTTAAAAGTTTTTATGCTGTTATAAGGTTTTTTTTTACATGTATCTCACACGAGTTTACACATTTACACGGCATTGAGCATAGGGAGTCACATGACCAGTTCATTGTAGTTAAAAAGATGGCTGGGAATGTGTGTAAGGAGACAGAAAACTTTACCAAATAATGAGACAAAAAGATAACCGCGATCTTAAAAGCAAACAAGTGAAATGCACAGTTTACATGGAAATTAGAATTACAGTGGAAAACCCTGAAACAGCACTATCTATCTGGCTACATGGCTACCCGGGTACCTGGTTGGCTACATGGCAAAACAAATGACTATATTATTACAGGGCTGGCTTCAAGTCTTTCCAGAGGGCTACATGGCTACACAGCTGACTATATAGCAAAACAGCTGGCTACATGATTACCCATGAATACTGAAGTTTATCACAAAAGTTGGGCATTAAATTGTTCCTGGACATGATGTTAAGGTCACATGACCAGTTTATTTAATGAGAAGATGGTGCCACACAACAAAATGCATGGTTAAGGAAATGAGGCACGCCATGCCAAAAACCGAATGGTATTATATTGTTTTATAACACAACCCTAGTTACAGACTTGTATCATTTTGACTTGTATAACTTGGACTTGCTTTTTCTGACCTGTAGTGTCAGACATGTATTTTCAGATCTGTAGTTTCAAACTTGTTATTTTCTACTTCTGGTCTCGTAAGTTTGATCTGTTTCTGGAGATTCTGGTGACACGATATGTGCACAAGCTAGCAGTTATGACACTCCTGTTCCTCCACAGCTCTGTATATTCCATTGTGGTGAAACAGACCTGGACCCGGTCTTGTGTCTGTACGAGTGGATGTAGACGAGGAGGGGAAGGGCTATCAGTTCAGGCCTGAACAGGAGGCGTGGGTTCCAGAAAGCTGAGGGTCCCATGTGAGAATGTGGCCATCATCAGTGCTGCAGTGGCGGGCCTCAGCACCATCTGTGCCCCCAGCAGGGCGCCCAGCGCCTTCTCTGCCACCCAGACACATATGGACACACAAAGGTGCACGCTGTCGCTCCCTCCCCGTCACGGATGTGCAGTCGCACATGCACGCTGACTCACATAGAAACACGCTGGAGACCAAACAGAGAGATGAGAGGAAGCACGATGGGTTTGTTGATTGTGCAGGATGACGGTGCTGATAGTGTCATGGCTTCAGAAGCATTATTAGTCAGCAAACAAGCCAGCTGTGCTTTGACATTCACACAAACTCCTTTCAACAATTACTACAACGCAGGTAGAGATGACATATTTTTATCAGAAAATGATGATCAGGTAGCAGTGAAGCTAGCTAGCTTAGCTTTGCGTTAACCCTGGAAACAGTAATACAGTTAGCTCAGACATGCTGCTACCTGCTCAACCCTAAAAACTCCACGCCCTGATTCACATTATGTAGAAATGACATCATTTTAATCCCAGCCTGCATGTCGACATGATGTTTTCAGCCTCGGTTGTCACATGATGTGAAATAAATGATAGAAACATACAGATCAACCAGAACAGACAACAATTTACAGGTTATCCTCCCAAAACCAGCTCAGCGCATCAGAAACGTCTTCCTGGCTTCATTCCAGCCATAAAG
The DNA here is from genome assembly GCA_037177535.1 of Pseudomugil gertrudae. NCBI lineage: Eukaryota > Metazoa > Chordata > Actinopteri > Atheriniformes > Pseudomugilidae > Pseudomugil > Pseudomugil gertrudae. Next base: position 14,331,583 of record JBAMHV010000026.1, on the reverse strand, counting down.
GGTCATTATTTACTTCTTTTCTGCTCATCTGTTGATCTTTGGCTGCGCCTGATTGGACATTACTGCATATTTAAGCTTGCTGATTGGTTTGTTTGATAGGAAGTGACATTATTTCCAAGGCTCCTTCGCAGCATTTTTATTTAGTATCTCATAATTACAAGAAGTGAATAGATTAAAAGTCATAATGTAAGGAAAAGTTTAGGGAAACAATGATGTAATTAAGACTTTAAATAATTTTTATTTACAACTGGATTGATCTTCCCACTCACTCAGTATTTACAAGCCACATTTCCACCTCGATAAACCCTGTAATCTCTGTTATGGCCCTTTTCCATTAGTACCTATGCGACACTACTCTACCGGCCCGAGCAGTACTCTACTGTACTGGACTGCTTTTCCATTACATCCTCTAATGTGGAAGGGGTCCCCTAAATACGACTTTCTAGACACTTTGCGTGGAGTCTGCAGAAAACCACAGAAGAAGACGAATACAATAGAAGAAGACCGACATGAAGATAGAAAACTTCCTGGTAACTTTTTACCTGGTTCTCTGATTATGGTTATTCGTGGAAAATAGACTCATGGAACAGATCAAGTTGTCGGAGGGCAAGACGAAACACCCTGGATCATATCAGACCAATCAATGGACGCCAGCCTGTGGACGTCACGC
>JBAMHV010000026.1:14310181-14329494 GCA_037177535.1 Pseudomugil gertrudae | reverse complement strand
CATATCAGACCAATCAATGGACGCCAGCCTGTGGACGTCACGCTACCCGCACGGCCCGACACGCTTAGAACCACAACTAAGTAGGTACGGAAAATGTAACTACACAGTTTGACAAATCCAAATGGAAATGCTCTGTTTGTGGGTATAGTCGTGTGAGGCCGGGTAAAGTAGGTACTAATGGAAAAGCACCTTTAGTCTACAGATCAGCGACTGATGTGATGTTTGTTGTTAGCCGAAGCTAACTCACAGCTAGCTGAAATAAACCCGATTAGCTTAGCAACCTATTATTTGTAATGCTAATCATGTCTGTGTTGGTTTTATTTACGTTGTGCGTGTAAATCAAGATCTTTCTGCTGTGTCGGACTTGTAGAAACTTTTTGGGCTCTTTCGGTTCTGTTTAATCTGCTCATCTCTCTCCGGCTTTATCCACCATCACCTGCTCGTCCGAGCCTCATGCAGGAGTCATCAATCCAGCGCTCGCCTCCATCCCACCCTGTTCTGCACAGACTCCCATACCTCCTGCCTGCTGCTGACCCTCCCTTCCTGGCCCCCCACTGAAGCTGCACCTGCTTCGTTTCAGGTGTTGTTGAGCTCTCCTTAGTCACCCCTGCACCTCTGTCTTCCTTATACCCAACATCGGCCGACCCCCCCCCCTCTTCCTCTCCCGTTCCTGCATCCAGAGCCTCCAGCTGGCTGATGAGTTCATTAGGCCCAGAGCTCAGCCAAGGAGCATGGCGGTGTTTGGGCCAAAGCGGGAGGGCACTGGGGGGCCCCTGGTGGCCACTGGGCACAGGCGATGGTCATTGGAGTGGAGTCAGCAAAGTCCCACAACATCCCACATGTCGATATGTAGATTGTGTTTATTCTTGGAACTCAGAGACTATTATTTTCTACATTAGCAATCTGGTTTGGGCCTGGGTTCTCTCGGAAACTTCAGCAGCATGAGCGCAAGGCGTTGCGGTCTGAAGGGGTCCGCATAAACAATGGGGGAAACAGATTTCTAATAATCCCCACAGGTTGCAGTGACATCTGGCCCCACACTTGAGCGTTGGCTCAATTAATTCAGAAAACACAAAACAAAAAAAGGGCCAGGGGCAAAGATCTGGAGGACTTAACACACTGCTTTGTACGAGTGTATCAGTGTGTGTGTACGTATTGATTATGGCATTTGATCAAGTCAGCTGTGGTGTTTGTGTTTGTGAATTTAGCTGAAATTAGTGCAGCTCTTCAGCCGCTTCCAGACAACACTTTCGGTTTCTTGCGAGAACAAAAAGCAGGACCTCTTTCCCGTCTTCACCTGCAGCTTCGTCCCTTCGATCTCACCTCTTCCTGCCTCCGTCCCGCGCTTCCTCGCTCTCGGCAGCGGGTCAGCTGGGGTCGGAGCCTCCGTGGCTGGGCTCAGGTGTAGCCTCAGCTGGGCGGGAGGGAGGGAAAAGGATGGAGGGAAGAGAGGAAGAGGAGAGCAGAGCGGAGAGGCAAACCAAGAGGGAGTCGGTCAGAAAACAGGAAACAAACACGTGTGTTCATGCAAAAACGAAAAGGGAAAAAAAACACAGCTTTGTCCCTCATTCCCCCTTTTCCACACCTCCCCCATCTCCTCTCTTCCCCTCTTTTCTCTCCTGGGAGAGGCCTGGCCGGGCTTGGCCTGAACGCCATCTGCTGCATAATGTAACGGGATGGAACTCCAAATCCTTCATTTCCACTCGCTGCCTGTCATCTGTCCATGTGTGTCCACTCGGACGCCGTGCCTCCAAAGGGTGTGAATGTTTGGATGTGTGTGAGATCTCATTTTACGGATGTTGTGACACCTTCTCATCCAGTCATGATTCTGAGCGATAGCTTGGATCAAACTCAAGCCGAAGCCAAATTTCTGTTGTGTTTTAAAGGATCATTTCTGCGTTTTGAACATGCACATCTGCTCGTGCATCCACCGAGTAAACAAACTCTCCTTCCCAGGCAGCGCCGCTGAGCCGCCGCTCTTCCGTGATGCGTTTTCGGATGCAACACAACCTCTAAATGAAACAGTCTTTAAACATCAACTCCTGGGAAATCGAGCCGAGGGTGGCACCTTGCCAGAGATCTCCCAAATTCGCTTTTTGTTTACAAGTTAACACACAAAAGTGCACACACACAGAGCCGTGTTTAAGCGCCCCACCCCTCTCTGCAGCACTGGTAACCTGGAGGTGCAAAGAGTTGTCCCTCCAGGTCCCCGTGGGGCCGCCGTGAATTGGGGGGCCATCTGTTTTGTGGTAATAAGCTTTCCCTTCATTCTGCCTCTCTCGTTCCCTCCTCGCAGCTCCGTCTTCCTCTGATGCTACTTTCCTTTCAGAAGGTTCCCTTTTCTGTCTCGCCTGCACAAAGACATGAGAAGATGCAATCGGACAGAGAGATCTGACAGAAGAAGCCATGTTGCTTCTGGACATAAAAACAAGTCTGAATGTGGAGTTTAAGGGAACAGAGACATGGTGAAATATCACAGTGTGAACCCTGAACCCAGACAAGCTATCCATGGCTGTTGATATTAAGAAAACATGACACATCCCAGCTCATATAACTCCCATCCTCCCCCTGTAGCTGCAGCACAAACCAGATTTATGCTTTTGATACAGTATGTGGAAGTCATCGAGGATTTCTCAAAGAAACACAAACACAAAATCCTCTAAAACAAAACTCAGTAAAATGATGTTTTATGAGCCGTAATGAAGAAACACCTGCTGCGTTTTCATCAACCCAGAGCAAACTTACACACTGCAACAAACAACCGGACATGTAAACATCTACATTCAGACAAAACAAACAAAATGGTGTTTACAGGTTATTATGGACACAAGTATAAATGGTAAATGGACTCATACTTATACAGCACTTTTCCAGTCCGCTCAAAGCGCTTTACACTATAATCACATTCACAAACTCACACCCCGATAGGCAAATCGGGGGGCTAGTAGGGGTTCAGTGTCTTGCCCGAGGACAGTTCAGCATGTAGTCAGGAGAAGCCTGGAATTGAACTCCCAACCTTCCTGTTGAAAGACAACTGCTCTTCCACCTGAGCTACAGCTATATAAGCAAATAATGGCTGCAGTACCACCATAACATTCAGCTACGTCTGTATGAATACATGCTGCAGCCAAAAAGATCAATACTGGAGGTCACCACTAGCATCAGGCCTAAACTGGTGATCTGTTGGAATATAGCATTTCAGGAAACAACAGTTTACCAATCTGTTGCTTACAAACGAGTGTTTGTCACTGTGCTAGTGTTCAAAGGAGCTTCCCCACCCCCCTACTCTACCCGACCTGACACGACTTCACCCGGAAACAGCATTCCTGTTAGGATGTGTTGAACCGTGTAGATACTTTTGCCGTATCTACTTCATAGAGGTTCCAAGTGCGTCGAGTCGTGCAGGTAGCGTGACGTCTACAGGCTGGTGTCCATTGATTGGTCTGATGTGATCCAGGGTGTTTTGTTTTGTTCCATGAGTCTATTTCCCATGAATAACCAGAATACGACCCCCAGGTAAAAAATAACCACGAGGTCTTCCATCTTCGTGTCAGTCTTCTTCTGTGGTTTTCTGCAGACTCCGCGCAAAGCGTTTAGAAAGTTGCATTGCGCGGGGAGACCCCTCCCACATTAGCAACTTGTAATAAAAAAGCAGTTGAGTACTGCCGGGTCAGTAGAGTCGAGTAGGCACTAATGGAAAAGCGGCTCGTGTCAATGTTACACCTAACGCACGCAACACGTTATCTCGTGTTAACGCATGTGACATACATGCTAACGGTATGTTGCGAACACGCAGGCACCATGTTGCGTTGCAGGCGGTAAGTACACCGAGCCGAGCTGCTGCCTTTTGTTGGGTTTTCTAACTGGACTCTCATGAACCGCCAGCTAACTGATGCCGAGTGACGTCTTACGGGGATGGCTAGCGTGACGTCACGACACCACTTCCGTGTCCGAACTGTAGATGTAAATAGAGGCGCAATGTCCGTAGCTAAAGAACCGCTTACGTTTTTTACAGTCACTTCGTATTTTGCAGACTTCCTAAAGTCAATAAAAAAGGTCTTAACCCCTACAACTCAAATCGTTTTATTGATGTCATTTCTGTTGTTACAAGATGGGACACAACACTGTAGCATTATATGGTGGTTTTTGGTTTGGACACGGAAGTGATGTAGCCACTAACCATCCCCATAGCTTAGAAATCTTCCCAGCTGATGTCTTTTCTCCTTGGCATTGTGTTAACAGAGCCACAAACGGACAAAGTGGTTCTCACCAACCCTCTGTTTCTGCATCTTATAGCAAATATGAGACATATTTATCTGATTCCAAGCATTGTAACTATTAAGTACTTTAATATTTTTAGTATCTTATTGGTATAAGACTTGTGACTTCTGCTCAGTACACAGACTGAGCAGCAACATCCACCTACATCCTCCTCCTCCTCTGCTGGAGCCTTCATCCTGACAGGGAGTTGCTAACGACGGCCTGATTGTTTAAGTTTTGATTCTGAGAAACATTCGGTATTAGATGGGACTAGATCGATCAGAATAGTTGCCATGGCTACAGTGTGATGGGGAGAGAAATAAAAAGGACCAGTGAGGACAGGTTGTTGTAAAGCAGATACTGTATACGTGCTGGTATATTAATGTGGAATCGATGGGAATAGGAAAATGTCCAACGCGATCTTCACCGTACGCTACGAAGCTGCATGAAGGAGGCAAAACATCTGTTTCTTCTGCCTGGATGAACCAAATCAAACACAACACGTTACACGTTTATGTTTCATTATATTCTGTGCATGACAACGTCGATATGTCATCTGATATTGTTCATTATCCCGGCTGCGGCATCATCCGATTTATCCCGTCCTATGGCAGCTTCCAATGCGGCCGTGTGTTATATCATGATTATGAGGGGGTCTGGGCGCTGGGATGCTGTCTGCATCTCATTGAAGCAGAATGAAGTGGATCAATATACCAGAGGGGGCTGAATCAGGGGGCTGTGCATCTATAAGACATGGTCCATGTGTGTAGCCTTGGAGACTGGCCTCGTACAGTTTTTGTACATGCAAACGCACAGAGCAGCTTTCAGGTGTAGCTGAAATAAAACCGAACCACACAGTATATCAGTCTTCAGGCTGCTCTGGTACCAACTTCATGAGGCTATATCTCTTGGAAGCAGCCCGGCTCTCGCTCGCTCTCATTTAAGTGCAGATTTACAAGTCGTTTGCGACACCGGAGCGTCCAGCCTGGCTGCGATGGAGCTCAAAGTGCATCCTGCGCTCTGACAGCTGAGGACTCTGCTGGTTTGGTCTTGGAGGGATATTTTTAAACCAGAAGTGCACACCGTTACGTCACAATCACACTAATTTAATGCCCCATTCCCCTCTATTAATCCCAACTTCTGCCCACACTTTTATTCCTGCTTTAAATGAAGGGGCTGCCACATGCTTCATCCAAACAAAAGGGAGGCTTGATTTATTCTTCATTTGGGGCAGTATGGGTGGCGGTGTGTGTATGGGGGGGAGGTTTATGCATGGGCATAACCCGGCCCCTAAAGGAAGGCCCCCGCTGCCAGCTGCCAGCCATAATTAAGCAGCCCTGCCGTGTCTATCACTGATTATGTTTGACCTGGCTAATAAGGCGAGCGTGTGCCACCTACATGTGGCAGGAGAGCGCCGGTCTGCGTCACGACGTCCATTGTCCTCTTCTGGATGAAGCTATTAGTTTGATGTATTACTGATGACTAAAATAAATGTGTTGTCCAAACAAACATGGGTGTTGTGGTCCTGCAGGTCTTCATGTGATGTATGATGGGATGCTGGGGAGGAAAACATGGATGCAGATGGAGGGCTAAATGTCACCACAGACACTGGTTACCATAACGTCCGTCTCTCTGGAAGGATGCATGAGGGACCAACTTCAGCGAGAAGACAGAGACCTTTCTATGTGACATGATCAATGATTCAGTGATGTCTTGCTAGTTGTGTGCTTCTTATTGTTGCTAATGCTAATATGAGCTGACCTGTCATTTTATATCTGCGATCAGCTGCTGCATCCTCGTGTCAGATGTGAGACCTTTTAAAAGGTTGTTTTAGTCATTTTGCATTACATTCTACACTAAATGTTCTTTATCGTGAGAGTTTCCAGTTTCATCCAGGCCTCAGCTGCTTTCATTAGAGCTTGGCGAATATTTTACTGATTATCATATTGACTATTATTTTAATAATTCATCACAATAAAACAGTACAAAGATTTGTACTGAAGAAATTGTACCTTTTCTGTGTGTAAACAACAACAACAACAACGCTGCAAAAAGAAAACAACTTTTTTTGCTTGAAATAAATACGATCAAAAGCAAAACTTACTTTTTTTGTTTGCTTTGACTTTATTTCTGGTTAAACTGCAAAATGCAAGAAATATATCCTCGGCCTCGGTATTGAAGGAAATATTTTAGGTATATGTTATATTCATTCATTTTTGTAGTTTATATATAATCATTTCTACTAGTTTACTTTAGTTTATATTATTAGTCACTTAAAGAATAAGTGTAGTGTGAACCTACTTTTAGGGTCTAGATTAACTTTTAACCCTGAGAGACTCTTTGCTGTTGCTTATCTCATTTAGGAAAACAGACTCTCTCCATTTAGTTTATTGCCCACCTTAGGAACTCAGCAGGATAATAAAGTCTCTTAACAGAATCCATTCTGGTCCTTTTGAGGCTGAGTGAAAGCAGATAAGAGCAGGGAGGGAATTTTTATTGCAGGTACAACCAATGGGAGCTGACCTGCAGTGGTGACCAATGAAAAGGAGCAACGCCCACTCAAAAATACAAATTTACATGAATTTTGCATACATGCATACACATAGTCACAGAATACTGTTACAGTATAAAACAGGAGGGCTTTTGTAGGAAAGGCGGGTCTTCTTGGCTGAACCTTGAGGCTCGACACTTGCTAAGACTGACTTCCTCTCGAGAGATATGTAACTTTTCTCTTTTTCTTTTTTAAACAAAGAATTATCAATTGAAATAAGAAAAATCTCTGGTTTTTGTCTCTTTCTCATATATTGGATTAAGTAACATTTAACCTTCTGATTTCAGGGAATAATTAAAAACAACAGTATCGATATTATTCATGTTGGGATCAATCCGGCCAATAAAATAAATAAATAAATAAAAATAAAAAAGACCTATACTTTGAATCCTATTGTGATATAGTCTGGTTGTTTTTGTACCGAGCGAGGTCGGTAACTGTTAGATTGTGTTTAAATCTTCTCTGAAAGCAATCCTTAATGTTTCTGGACTTTACGTTTTAGGGCCTAAACATAACCGTATAATCATAAACGTGAATGATGCTGCAGCATAAACACGACTAGCCTGTAACGGTTCAGCTGAGCTGTTTAACTATTCTGACCTTTGCTGCCCCTAAAAGCTCGTTTATCCTCAGCAGATGATTTTTCCAGCATCATATCAGACATTTCTGACATTTTTCACTGTTTTTTCAAATTTATTTATTTGTAATTAATCATGTCTTTTATTCTCATTTTTTAAATTTGTGTTTTTTAATTGTTTATTTAAGTTTTCTTAAGTTTTCAAATGCATCTTATTTTTTTACGCTTTTTGCACTTGATGCTCAACCCAAATAACCAAAACACAGATTCTCACATGGGTATTATTAAGTTGCTGTTTTTTAATTAGTCATGTTGTTAAATTGTTGCATCTTTTAAATGGTCTCGTTTTTTAAATGTTTTTGTAAATGATCGTAATTGTTTAATTAGTGTGTTTTTGGCACGTCGGGGCGACCGTACTCCTCACTCCTGTTATTTTGGATGAGAAGGGAAAGTTGTTGATGCCACTGATGCACAACGTGATGACGATCAGCTGATCCTGCTCATGTGTTTCTGTTCTCAGTGATAAATAATTCAGCCAAACTTACGTGGACTAAACAAGACATCATCTTTCATTTCAAAGACCAAACAATAAATCTATGATGCACGATGACATCATCACAGTGCGTTCCTAAAAATAAACCCACAGCAACGTGATTAAGCATGAACTAATCTTTATTAGTACCTGTGCAAAGATCACCGTCTTCCCAAATGGCAGCCTCTGAGGGGGGGGGTATCCCTTTGCTCGCATGCACGCCAACACTGAAGCAATCAGTGTAAATTAATAATAAGTAAATCAAAGTGCTTAATTTAATGGACGCTATAAAAGATTAATACCTGACATTATCCAAGCTGCTGTGCTGTTGGGGGAACCACCCATGCCCGAGGTAAAGCAGCCACATTTCTATGAATATGACATTAGACACATGGATGCGATGTGTTCCATCAACGTCCCCGGCTCACTGCAGCAGGTCTGGATAGAAAGTCTGCCGAGTGTGACTGGGCTATTTTAGTCTCCTCGCCGAGTCTCGAGGCAAGAGATCAGTTCAGGGTGGAGGAGAGCTGGTGTTTGGCCCGGGGGGGCCTTGGACACAGATTCTGTCATTGTTCCACAGCTGCCACTCCCCCCCCTCCCTTCCTCGCCTCCCCACCGACTCCACTCTGTGGCCGTCCTCACCTTAAGGGCGTCCCCTGCTACCCCGCCTCCCTAATGAAGAGTGACACGCGTCCGGAGGATCTGATCTAGTCTGAAACCGGGCCCTTGCCTCCTCTGTTTTATCTCCTATTATTGACCGGGGTGCTTCACACTGGGTCGCGGTGATGAGAGCGCTGTATACCCGAGAGGCATTACTCCCAAATCGGAGGGGGGTCCAGAGGGCAGATGCAACTGTATGGATTCATGAAGACCTAATTGTCTTTATTCATGAGATGTGTGATTGATATTAGGGAAAAATGAGACACTCTAATTGTTCTCATATGAGGAATTTCTTCCAGGCCGTCATTCGGGATGGAGTGTGTGTTTGTGTGTGTGTGTGCACTGCTGGGTGAGATATCAAACTGACAACTCCTGAAGGGCATCGATGCAGCAGACTCCCGACACATCACTTGAAATAATTCATGTGGCTTTGTTGTCCTTTCTGACAGGTTCCTGCCTTCGTGGCATCCAGCGGATCCTGATACAACTGATAGAAAAAACAAGCAAATTCGTTTGTTTTCCTTCAGGGATGACGACATTTCTCACAGCACATTTCCTACCAGTTCAATTTAAGACTTTTTAGGAGCATCAAAGCAGAATTCAGCCACACAGACAGAAATTAATCCAGCTGCAAAGTGGCTTCGCTTAAACACAGATCCTTCATCGTGCATGAAGCTCGTCGGGTTTCGGTGAAGCTAAATGTCACGTGGATGTTACTGCTGACCTCCTCACACCGCTCTGAGCTCCAACCAGACAGGCCAGACGTACAGAGTTTACTGGTTGCTTCACTTTATGTTCTTCTGGCACATTGAGCCTTGATTGGGTTCTCCACCCGGGTCAGACCTTTTGTTCAGCCATGTGATGTTACGTTTGCATCTGACTCACCTGTTCTCATGTCTCAGTAACACAGCGTACAGCTTTAGGCCGACAAAACAGGAACATTTAAGGAGTTTTTTAGTCGTGAATGAACGAGGGTGTATAAATGTAAGACTTCTGAGATCTACAGGAACCCCGTAAAAGTATTTTATTAAACATCCTGAGGTGATGAAGCACTTTGTTTTTGGGGTACGGTATTTCGGACAGAAGGAAAAAGTGATTAGAGAAGCACCCAGAGCGCAGACCTCTCCCACATTCATCATAAACAGTCCCTACAGGGTTTCTCAATGTTGTGATTGCTACTATCAACGTTGTTGCATGTTTGTTCTCATGCAGGGATAAAAAGTTGTTCCTGTTCTGGATGGTTGTATCCAACGTCTCCTGGATTTTCTCTCCAGTTATTCTGGAGTTACATGCAGATATAATGAAAATGCTCCAATCTATGAGAAAGAATCATTCACAGCATTCCTGCATCCAGATGCTGATCCGGATCATTCCCAGCATTTAGACCCCACTAAGTTAAACCAAGCCCTGTACTCGGTACCACATCATGGAATCTCTGCAGGAGGTTTAACCTGCACCACCTCCTGATGGAGTTAAACAGATTAGAACATGATGGAGACAGTTTAAGGAAATGTCTTCTTTTAATCCAAAATACATCCCATACGTTGATCTTCTAAACCTTAAAAAAAAAAGTGTCATCACTTTTCTCACCTAAACAAACACAAACTTATAAAAACATGCAAAACTTATAAAAACATAAAAATACATGAAGCTAAAGCCATATTCAGTCTGCTGGCTGCAGCCTGCCTGTGTGCAAAGTGGAAAACACAGCATGCAATGTTTACAGTAAACACAGGCGTCATTGATTTATTTGAAAGTATTTATTTAGAATAAAAAGAACAAAATAAATTTAAGAAAAACAACAAAAAAGACTAATCAAATCAGACAAAACACGCATACAAATAAAACATTTAAATACAAACTAAGAGTGAGAAGTATAACTTATAACCGCCCTTCTCATTAAACAATAAATAACCATTATAAGCTTCCTGGTTGGGTTGTGCCACAGTCCTGCAGGTTTTAGTTTTCTTCCTGAACCAGAACACCTGATTTATATTAAATATCTACTCTCAGCAGCTTGTTGTTCAATCACGTTGACCAATCTATCTGATCCAGCAGAAAACTGGTGCAGGAAAGCAGCAACTTTGGATATCCCTTTTGTCTAATGTTTTCCAATACCTAAATCTAAATACAACCAAACCAACAACAAGCAGTTAGTTTTCAGCATAAACACAGTTTGCACTGCCTGAACTAACCCGCCGAGCTAATCATGCCTAAACCAGACCAAACTCCATCATGCCTACATGTGTTCGTTTAAGCTTGCCTGTTGACTACATTTATGTCCACATTCATTACAGCAGAATGGTTTGTCTCCTGTGTGGACTCTAAACCCAACAAATATGCTTCTCACCAAAAGTTAAGTAATTTTATACAGAATATGGAATATACAGAAAAATGTTAAAAAAAACAAAACAAAAAAAAAACTGATGCTACACTCATATGATGATTTTAGGACATTTCAGGACATTTGAGGAAATTTCAGGACATTTCAGGACATTTCAGGACATTTGAGGAAATTTCAGGACATTTCAGGTCATTTTAGGACATTTCAGGACATTTTAGGACATTTTAGGACATTTCAGGTCATTTCAGAACATTTCAGAACATTTTAGGACATTTCAGGACATTTTAGGACATTTCAGGACATTTCAGGACATTTTAGGACATTTCAGGACATTTCAGAACATTTCATAACATTTCAGGACATTTTAGGACATTTCAGAACATTTCAGGACATTTTAGGACATTTCAGGACAGGATTTACTGAAACAAAAACCAACAAAAGTTGTGGTTAAACTACAACATAAAAATTTAGGGATAAATCAGGCTCAGACTTGTTTTGTGGTTAATAACTTTATCAATAAGCAACATTTCATTGCTCAGTTACACAATTGCCTGGATTTGATGGTGTGTTGTGACGAAAATGGACTTTGTTTAATCTAACTTTTATATCGCTGAAGTAAGATGATGTTTAAGGGGTAAAAACATAATAATAATTTAATTCTTGTTGTTATTTTTTAGGACTAAAGAACAGGATTTGCTTTTCTATGACAGTTTTTTGCAAAATAAAAGCACATAAGACACATTTCTTGTAAAATCTCATTTTAAAGCCAAAATAAAAAAAGTTAAAAACATTGTGCGTTCCTAGCCAAATTAGGAGGTTGTTGTTCCGAACTATTACAAACACATTTTCCTGTAGATTCTAATGAAAACAAAGGGAAAGAAAATCAAACATTTTTATTTATTTATTGTTCCACATTAAATAATAGTGGAGATTATTTACTTTGATTACTTGAATAGATAAACACATCATAAACAGTGGAGTTTAAAATAGTAAATACCCAGAGGAAAATTTTACTGCTCAAAGCTTGCTCTTCTATAGCTCATGAGACAAACTTGAGATTCTTATTACAGTCTCATTTTAGTTTCTATTTTGTCTAAAATGTTTCTCGTAAGTTTCTCCTAAAATTCACTAGGAGAAATAGGTGAGACAGACTAAATAAGGGAGTCATACTTGAGACCTAAGTGAGATGTCTCAGTTCTGTGTTTTTAATGGCTCCTTTATTTCTCCTTAGATAAAGAAAATGAGCAATATTGGAGCTACTGTTGAGCAACATGAGTCTTATTAACTCTTATTGCCATGCGTTCACACACACACACACACACACACACACACAGCAGTGACGCAGCACCGGGAGCAACTGGGGGTTCAGTGTCTTGCTCAAGGACACTTCGACATGTTGACGCCTGAGCCGGGATTTGAACCGCTAACTTGCCGGTTAGGAATTGACCCGCTCTACTACATCAGTGTGTGTGTGTGTATATGTGTGTGTGTCACACTAGTCACACTAAAAGCTTACTTTGGGGCCTAACTTGAGAAAATGATTTGAATATACTAGATTAGATTAGATTAGATTAGATTAGATTAGATAGAGATCTCTATTTAAATTTTCTTTTCCTCAGGGTCACTACTCTAAGCTCCATTAGCACTACTAAACTGCTCTGTGTGCAATAGCTGTTTTGTCCATGAATAACTTTTATAATACCCAGAATATATGAGAAAAGAATCCACACAGATAAACAGATCATTTATTTGCTTTCTAAACATAACAACAATAAATCTTCTTTTCAGCATATATATTTTCAGTATGACAGTGTAGTTCCTGTTTGTAGCAGGTTTTAATCCATCGCTTTGTAAAATAACTGCATGAACATTTAATAATATTCTCTTCTGTAATACAGCTGCAGGAACTTCCAGAAAACACCAGGTAAACTCTGACACTGAAACTGATGGAAACATCTAAACCTGGATTTTACTCAGTCCTCGGTTTTACCAACCAACTTATTTCATATTTCTGCATCTTAATGATTCTTCACTTCAGAGAGTTTATCACTGTAATATGGAGAGAAATTGACTCAATATCATTGTATTTGTTATACACGATTTGCAATATTTAAACTAATTTGTGCATAACTTTAAATACTTCCAAATATATGTTTGAATGCCAACACAAATACCTAGAAAACACACACAAACACAAAACCTTAACCTATTTTTACATCAATAATAGTAAAGCAATAATCCACTGATATGATAGAGGATAACCACTCTAGTAGTAACTAGTAAAGCTCCTGATATCTTTTTGCAGGTTTACTGTAAGAGCAGTTCTGAATGGAAAGCCCTATCCTGATGGAGTGGGAAAGAACAAGAAAGAAGCTAAGCACAATGCTGCCAAAAATGCCTTGAAATGCTTATTGGAGGAACCACCTGATGTCGTAAGAGCACGTCACGGGTTTATTTACTTATTCTGCACTTCAGTTTTTGTGTTGATCATTAAACATGTGTTGCTTTTATTTTGACAGCCGGAAAAAGCCACAGAAGCTTCTCCTGCTCGGCCTCAGCTGAGAAGTATAAACTATACATGCTGGCTCAATGAATATGGCCAAAAAAACCGCTTGGTTGTAAAAGCTGAGGAGAAAACCAAACTTGGACCAAATAATGCATCCCAGTAAGTCTTTTCCTTGTGCCAAGTTTTATTTATGGTTTTGCACCAACCCATAGAAGTTCATTCACTGCTTTATGTTACTACTGTTAGATGGTGCAGGTTTGTGGTTGGTGGAAAGGAGTATCCAGGTGCCTCAGGAAATACAAAGAAGGAAGCCAAGGAGGAAGCTGCCAAGTGGGTATATCAGGAGATATTTGGGAGTGAATCTACAGATGTAAGTAGTGATGCATAGCTGTTTATATGGACCAAACACACAGAACAAAAGAAATGCCGATTCTTCTTTCTAAATGAGTTTATTATTGTTGGTTTGTTTTATAGCCTGGAGAATTTAAAGATAGCGGCACTTCAAGTCAGCACCAAGTGGATTTAGATGAAAAGGTGTCAAACCTCTGGTGAGTTCAGCTGTTAATGTTCTTATTCATTTTATTTAGTCATCACCTGCAAAGTATAGTTAGAACTATTATTTACTGCTTGATTTTTGCTATTAAAGGTTGCATTTGGTATTAATATTTTGTCTGGTTCTTGCAGTGATCAGACAAAGAGCTTGAATATTCATCCTGAAGATAGCAGCTTTGCACAAACAAATTTTGTTGGAATTGTTCATCACTACTGTCAGAAGACAAAACGCACATGTTCATTCATCGAAGTCAAAAGATCTGGTCCTTCTCATGACCCTACGTGAGTTTTACTGGACGTCTGTCACCTAAATACCCACAATGTAGAGAGGAAGTGTCCATAACAAAGTCTAAAGCTTTATCCTTTCTGGCTAATACAGATTTTTCTACAAATTATTGATCAACGGTAAGGAATATCCTGTGGGTGAGGGTAAAAACACCAGAGAAGCCAAACAGAACGCAGCTCAGTTGGCCTGGTCTGCACTCAAAGAGCAGTCAGACTTTGAAAGCAAGGTATTTAAAACATATGATGAGTTGGTTGTGTGATTTCTGGATATAGCACGTATTATTTTCCTCCTCCAAAGCTCGGTTTTACTAGTTGGCCTCGTAATGAAGATGGTTTAGTTGTAGCCACTTAGATAAAAAAAGCATTCAGCTGCTAAACAGAAATATGGCTGTAGCACAAAACCAACAACATACCAATTTAAAGCCCAGACAAATTTCTTCAGAATATCTCTGGTTTAATTAAAATAAGACGTGAGAATAGTTTTATATGAATAAAAGACCTGAATGTGGCCAAACATATTTTTGCGTGTTTGCAGGTGTCCACTGAGAGTGGCCAAGCCAAACAATCACCATCAGCAAGTATACAGTGAGGAACTTAATGATCGCAATGTTAAGATTAATGTTAAATATCTCCACCCTTCTAAAATAAAGTCATTCGTCACTTTTTCATGTTTTTCTAAAAGCACAATACATAGATTTTTTTTTTAAGCGGGTGACGATACACTGCTCATAATTTGTCTCGCTATATTCCTGAAGGGATTCTGGTCATGCGAGATCCAGCAGAGAAACAAGTGACTCAGTTGTTTTCATCGATACGTCAAATCATCCCAAAGATCAGGTCTGTATTTCCTGTTGTAGTTTGGGTTCAGTCAAATTTACCGGTTTTTAATTAAAGTCATGTAAAATATGTAATACAATGTTTTACATGCAGTGAGGTTTGACTTTTTGTCTCTTTGTCAAGCCATGTTTAAGATTAAAGGAATTAAAACGATACTTTATATATTTAATATATATTCTTATAAAAACTGTTCTTCTATCTTATATTTTATAGGTTCAAAGTCCTGATGTAAAGCCTAAGATAAGGTGGGAAATCTTCTTACTTAAAGATGTGTAATATTTTATCAGACACCATCACTCACCACTGTTTCTTGTTAGACTTGCAGCAAATTTCATGTATGCTGATGACAACAGCAAAGAGGTGAACTAAGAAGTTATCCCTGTCAGTTATTTCTCCAGCTGCTGTTGGAAATATAGTAACATCTGTTTTATAACTTGGATGAAGGAACAGATCAATTTCAAGACTCAAGTAAAATGTAAAGGAAATGCTCAGAAGGAGAGAAGACCAGCTCAGTCTGCCATGTCCCGGTATGAAAGATCCACACGTTAAATTACACTACACGTTGTGTTTTGCTGATTAATATGAATTTTATAGGAAATCTTACAATCACATTCACCCAGTTGGTTTTTTGCCCGTATTACTGCATCAATAATGTCATCTGGATCTTGTAAGGATGCTTGTTTGCTCTTATGAATTTAAAAGCAAAGCATGAACAGACAATCTTTTAGCGTACGTCTGTTTTGGCTCAAAATTTGGCTCATAATTAAAGTTCTTTTTTATTTATTTATTTTTTTTATGTCATCCCAGAAAACATAACAGGGCAAACTGGTCTGTGACCTGTTTAGTTTTAGATATTTCCTTATAATCCTCATCTATAGAATATTATTCCATGGCTTTAGCCTTATTCTGACAGGATTTCTTTTACCCGGTGACCACATCAAAATTACTCCCCATGTTTGTTTTTTCTTTGGCGCATTCGCACAATAAATTTAAAGATGTCTGCCAGATATGATGCAAGTAGCTGGTACAAAGGAAGTTGTGCAGCAAGAGTATGTTACTCTTTGTAGCCTACTGGGCAGTGATCCAGCATTTGCACCCTACATTGCTCCTTTTCAGCCTTTTTCTTCTTGCCTCTGTACATTATGGGCTGATAGGGTCTTGCTGGTCTGGGATCCAAAAAGCTGTCACAACACTCCAATGCAGTCTCCATTTTTTGCCAAAACAGAAATAAAATGCATCAGAGAAACAAATCATGTTGTGTATATCGCTTTTGGACTTTAATCAGTTTGATTTTGTTTTAATTTTGTTTTTTTTTAGGCATATTAAACACATTTTACATAAAGTGTCTCATGATACTGGAGGTTTGCATGAAACAGTAAAACCACAAAAGGGTTGATTCATCAGTAAAATTATACATTTATTGTAAATATGGCTGATGTAAGTCTCTAGTAGAGGTTAAATATCTGTATTCTTTCCACAGGTTTACATCAGACTATGACTCCATAGAGCGTCTTGATAAAGGATCGTTTGGTTATGTTTTCAAGGCAAGACACAAACTGGAGGAAAAGTTTTATGCTGTGAAGATTGTACGCATGAAAGAGTGGGTCAAGTATTACATCTTTTTTATCATTTTCACATGGGCATCTTTTTATGAAGATGCATTGAAAGTTTTTTCCCTTATATTTATTTGTATTAGAAAAGAGCTACAGGAGGCGAGGGCTTTGTCAGGCTTGAATCACTGTAACATTGTTCGATACCACTCGTGTTGGATGGAGGACTCGGGATACCAGTGGGACGGTTCAGCTGACAGTAGCAGTGCATCACAGTAAGCGACACCCTTTCCTCCAGTTTTCTTATTAAATGTGAATTTTTTCTTAAGTTTTTTTTATTTTCCTTCTGTTTTCAGGTCTTCTACGGACTCGCCTGTGAAGTACCTTTACATTCAGATGGAGCTGTGTGACACAAAAACACTGAGAGTGTGGATCGACGAGAAAAATGTTCAGAATCCAAAGAAATCGCTGCGAGACTCCAAAAGAAAGGAAGAAAGTTTAGATCTTGCCATTCAAATAGTCAATGGAGTCGATTACATTCACTCCAGGAAGCTCATCCACAGAGACCTGAAGGTGAGACTACATCCAGTATTTTCTGTTGTTTTGGGCTTTAAAACTTTTTAAAGTAACATATAAGCATTCGCTCATTTGCTGCTCTTCATCCTGAACCATTAAAAAAATAAACCTTAAGATGTTTTTCATATTATTTATATATAGAGACAAAAATGTGTAAGATAATATGGTGAAAATCAGTAGCTACCCCAGAGATCCGGCCACAGCAGTTGCTGGACTTGTGTTTTATTTGTGGCTACAATGATTTGCCCAACCCGACTAACTCAAGCTGAATAACACCGTCATTAATGCTGCTTCCTTATTTTCCTCCTATGGTTAGCCAGCAAACATCATGTTTGACCGGAACGGAGTGGTGAAAATTGGAGACTTTGGTCTTGTTACTGAAGAGATTGAAGATGATGCTGAGAACCTTGTGGACAGGAAAAAGTACAAAGGGACGCCTTCCTACATGGCTCCTGAGCAGGTGAGACCAGCTGCACGTTTTTACCCCTTAAATATCATTTCCTGTTGAGCTAAAGTGTTGCTTGGTAATTTAGCTTTATTTTGACTTTTTATCACAGAGAAGCAAGCTGCTTTATGACCGTAAAGTGGACATCTTTGCTTTGGGGCTGATATACTTTGAACTCCTTTGGAACCTGCCTACTCACCAAGAAAAATACGAGGTGCGTTGCTCAGCAGAGACACTCTGAAATGATGCTGCAGAGAAGACCTGTGGCTCTGTCAGACCCAGTCCAGTAAACATACTGCTACATTCATGTCAGTGGCTTGGACCGCACGAGTCTGTAGCTGTGCTGAACAAAGTTCAACACACAGAACTTTGAACATGGCGTGTTATAACACATACCTACAGCCTGTAGGCTTTATGTATCCGTCTGGATACATGAGGTCAACTATGCATGTAGTGATTAAAAATATCTAAACACTCATTTGAGTTTTTAATTGAAAGCTCCCAAATGTTTTATTTAGTGACTTGCTAAGGCCTTTAAACTTAAATTTGGGATTATCAGTTAGCTTCTCCGTTTCACCATTGAAGTGGCTGCTTTTGGCAGCTCATACTGACTTTCAGTTTAAAAGGATGTTTAATGCTCTTATTAGAAAGTCCTGTAAAAACCATCACAGTAATCCAGTCTACTGGGGATAAATGATGGATGAGTTCCTCCTGGTCTTTTAATTCGGTTGATGTTTCTGAGGTTACAGACTTGGACTGCAGTATAATTCAGGATTACCTCAAACCATCATCTTGGACTCATATTTTAAAAGGATTTGCCAGTAAAACAAAACACAGTGATTTAAACTAACACTATAAAAATAAATGACTGTTGCTGTAGTAGCTAAATGTCACTGCAATGCGCCACATCATTACATGCTGTAATATGAAACATCCATTGTGCTTTGAAATTATTTGTATCAGTGCAACTAAATGGTTTTCCTCTCTCATTGTGTGAACTCCAGATTTGGAATGATGTCAGAAACCAGAAGCTTCCACTGGGATTTTCTCAAAACTTTCTTCAGGAGGTACCTACGTTTTCATTTCAGTCTGCTCTGTGTATTTCTTTCAACCGGTCACAAAGGGAAGAGGGTGTATTACAACAGTATCACACACTTGTACTGTAAATGTATGTAATAAATCTCAAACACCTTTTTTTTTGTTTTCAGAGCCACATGATAAAGTCAATGTTGTGTGGTAAGCCAGAAGATCGACCAGAAGCAAGTAAACTACAATCAGACTTGGAGGAGTTTAAACGTTCACTTGCGACGATTAAAACCGGGCAACGTGACAGTAAAACTTTCTAAGAAATATGGTTTATTAACTGGACATTCCTGTTAGTCTTGCAAGATTTTTAACTGATGGCACAGTCTTAAAGAAAGTAATGAACTAATGGAACAAAATGCATCATGATCTTATTATCCTGTATGGGAATGGTGGAAAAATACATATATCCTGATTTTTTTTATCAATGATTGCAAGAAGGTTGCCGGTTCGATCCCCGGTGTGAGCGGGGCTCCAACGGGATCCTTTCTGTGTGGAGTTTGCATGTTCTCCCCGTGTTAGCGTGGGTTCTCCCCGTGTTAGCGTGGGTTCTCT
>JBAMHV010000026.1:14069069-14079186 GCA_037177535.1 Pseudomugil gertrudae | reverse complement strand
CGGTAGAGTAGAATATAGTACTGCCCGGGCCGGTAGAGTAGAGTATAGTACTACCCGGGCCGGTAGAGTAGAATATAATACTGCCCGGGCCGGTAGAGTAGAGTATAGTACTACCCGGGCCGGTAGAGTAGAGTATAGTACTACCCGGTATCACAGTGTAGTATAATAGTATCAGTTTGAACTCATGAAGAAGTTTGAAAAAGGCTTTTTCTTCTTTTTACATCACTGTTTATTTTTACTAGTGGAAACAACAGCTTGAGTAAACACAGCACAACATAGAACAAGCAGAGACGTGTGGACACTACACACATTATCCAGTTTTACATTAACCCGGGATGCTTCATGCTTAATGCTAAAGACCCACTTCTCCTTTTATCAGAACCAAAATATGAAAACTGAACCAACTCCATGACTGAGCGGCTTGTTTCTGGTTCCCGTTGTACGGTCCGATTCAGTTTCTGGTTCCCGTTGAACGGTCCGGTTCAGTTTCTGGTTCCCGTTGTACGGTCCGGTTCAGTTTTTGGTTCCCGTTGAACGGTCCGGTTCAGTTTTTGGTTCCCGTTGTACGTCCGGTTCAGTTTCTGGTTCCCGTTGTACGGTCCGGTTCAGTTTCTGGTTCCCGTTGGACGGTCCGGTTCAGTTTTTGGTTCCCGTTGTACGGTCCGGTTCAGTTTTTGGTTCCCGTTGTACGGTCCGGTTCAGTTTCTGGTTCCCGTTGTTCGGTCCGATTCAGTTTTTGGTTCCCGTTGTACGGTCCGGTTTAGTTTTTAGTTTCCGGTTGTACGGTCCGATTCAGTTTCTGGTTCCCGTTGAACGGTCCGGTTCAGTTTCTGGTTCCCGTTGAACGGTCCGGTTCAGTTTTTGGTTCCCGTTGTACGTCCGGTTTAGTTTTTAGTTTCCGGTTGTACGGTCCGATTCAGTTTCTGGTTCCCGTTGAACGGTCCGGTTCAGTTTCTGGTTCCCGTTGAACGGTCCGGTTCAGTTTTTGGTTCCCGTTGTACGTCCGGTTCAGTTTCTGGTTCCCGTTGTACGGTCCGATTCAGTTTTTGGTTCCCGTTGTACGGTCCAGTTCAGTTTCTGGTTCCCGTTGTACGGTCCGGTTTAGTTTTTAGTTCCTGTTGTACGGTCCGATTCAGTTTCTGGTTCCCGTTGTACGGTCCGGTTCAGTTTGTGGTTCCCGTTGTACAGTCCGGTTCAGTTTTTGGTTCCAGTTGTACGGTCTGCTTCAGTTTTTGGTTCCCGTTGTACGGTCCGGTTCAGTTTGTGGTTCCCGTTGTACAGTCCGGTTCAGTTTTTGGTTCCTGTTGTACGGTCTGGTTCAGTTTTTGGTTCCTGTTGTACGGTCCAATTCAGTTTTTGGTTCCCGTTGTACGGTCCTGTTCAGTTTTTGGTTTTTACGGTCCGGTTCAGCTCCGACACCTCAGACAGACGGACAGTCTCGTATTCAGAAGAGTTCATGGCCCAGACCATCATCCCTCTACCGCCGTGCTCGACCTCTGGTTTATCCAGATGCAGACATAAGCCGTGCTGCTCTCCTCCAGTCCTTCCAGTAAAACCAGACTGGTTCAGTCTTTTTCTACTGAACCAGCAACACAGTCTCCAGTCTTTGTTTTGGTGGTACATTTACATTCAGTATCAGCATTTCTGAATAATTCCTAACTGGTACGTCTATATTTTTACATTTACTTCACTGGATATCATCATACGAGCCGTTTTTAGACACCACCACGGCTGATCCAGCAACAGGAAGAAGACAAAAACATGAACAGAGCACGAGATAAAAACAAGAGTTCACATCAGACCGACTTTTACTGGCTGGAGAGCGCTCAGAGGAGAGACAGGACGCAGAATTATCCCCCGTAAGGAGGCAAAAAGACATTTAACATGCAAACGGAATCCTGGAGGGTCGGTAGGTGTTCTCTGAGCAGTCCACGGTCTGATCCTGGAACATCTGTCACAGAGAAGCTGGACATTCATCTTAAATGTTTTCTGCATGTCAGCGTTCAGACTGATGGATTTTATGATGCTTTCCAGATCGATGAGCAGCAGCTGTTTGCTCTGTAGGATCTTTCCTCTTTGGCTAACTCCCACATCTTCCCTATGTGCTGCTTTTCAGCATGACCTCGCACCAGGAGTGCATCAGATGCAGAGCAGCTTACCTCAGGTCTGGTCTGGTCCTTGTCCCACACAGTCCATGCCTTCCTCTCTCTGCTCATCTTCATTTTAAAAAAAAAAATTGGTTTTCTACTCTGGGATGAAAGTCTTGGTGAAAAAGATTTCATTAAAAACATATCTCACCTCCTAAAAGTCTTCCATATATAGCAACTTTGTAGAGGGACTTTTATTTTTAATTACAAAATGATTTCCTGTCTACCTCTGTCCGAACTGACGTGACATTGACGTGTGAGTTTAGTGGAAAGCCTCGATCAGGTGTGAGCCAAACCACCGATGGACCCTTTCAGCTCCGGAGGTCAAGGCACAAACGGAGCTGCTGGAAATCGGCCTTGATGGAGAACTCGGGGACCGAGGTCCCGCCCAACGTGGAGGACGTCTGAGGGAGAAACGGATGGAACGGGTGATCCACGGTGAATCAGTGCAGCGTTTGCAGTGACGTGGACACTACGTGTCTTCCATGGTGGAGACGGAGCAAAGCCTGAAGCAAGTTATGAAGCCAGCTGGTAGTGACCGAAGACGAAGTTAGTTTCTGGTTTTAGGCTGGTCAGAAAGGTCAGATAGGTCAGAGAGGATAGATACAGTAGGTCAGATAGGACAGATACAGTAGGTCAGATAGGACAGATAGGAGAGAGAGGTCAGAGAGGACAGGTAGGACAGATAGGTCAGATACAGTAGGTCAGATAGGACAGATAGGACAGATAGGTCAGAGAGGTCAGAGAGGGTAAAGTCATTCTGGAGAAGCTCAGAGTAGAGATGTTACTCCTTCATATCAAGAGAAACCAGATGAGGATATCTGGTTAGGACTCCTCCTGGACGCCTCCCCACTGTGACATGTCCCTCATGTCCCTCCAGGTAAACCCATGACACATTTGAGCCTCGGTATTCCACTATGAGCTGGTGGTCAGGAAGAGGGGAGTCTGGGCTGTCCTGCTGGACTGATGCTGGACTTTTCCCACTCATCTCTGTATTTTAGCTCCACTTTTGTTTAACAGTCACATAAATGTTGTGTTGTGGTTATATTTAACCCATTTCACACATGTAGGAACCAGATTAGAACCTGATGGATACAAGATGGAAATGATAGTTTTTCTGGCATCAACAATGCGTTTCTATCCTATTTACACACTTACAACATAAAAGATATACATATATTTACACAGGACTCGTGTTTATCCATCCCAGTAAGTAAACGGACGAAGCTACACAGAAAGCACAGGCACTTGTTCAGGATGCAGTAAAGCGGTTGCTGCTGATAAAAGAGGTAAGAGACCAAACCCAAACCATTCCCTTCTTCGTCAATCATGCACAAAATTTGAACAAGACCTTTTGAAAAGGCCTCAAAACGAGGACATGAACATTACTCAGCGCATGACTCACAGTACAAAGATGTAACATACAGAAGACTCTGCTTAAGGCTCAGCAGGTACCCGCGGTGCTGACCGTGGTGTAGCTAAACTTGGACATGGAGGTCACCATGGAGGTAGCCATGGATGCGGCGTTGATGCCGTCTTCGCCCTCTCTCCTCCGGCACCGGCGGCAGAGGCGGTTCCGGCAGCAGCAGGCGAAGGTGGACAGCAGGGCCTTGCGGAAGCGGGTGTTCATGAAGCAGTAAATGATGGGGTTAACGCAGGCCGAGGTGTAGGACAGCAGGTGGATGAAGGAAATGGGAGCTCCGGAGAGGGCTCTGGAGGCAGAGGTGAGGTCAAAGGCCTTCCAGGTGTTGGCTGAGTACACGGGCATCCAGCAGATGAAGAAGAGGGCTACGATCACCATCAGCATGCGGATGACTCGCCTTTTGGCTTGGAGCTTGGCCTCCGAGGTGTTGCTGCGAGCGCGCTCGGTCTTGGCCTGGATGGCGCTGGACGAGGCGGACAGGGTGGGGAGCTCCACAGCAAACGGCGGCTTTTTGGACACTTGGATGTGGCAGCCATCGTCGTCGTCATCGTCGTTTGACGCAGCCATACCCCGTCCAACGCCGTTCTTCTGACCTGTGGGGATCGGGGTGAAACGGTCAGGTTGGGATGCCTGATAAAGATGATGCAGAGACATTTTATATAAAGCACGTCAGGAAGCAAAGACTGACGTCATCAAGTCTGACAGATTTTTCTCTTAAATTAAAACAATCATGTTGTACGAACATTTGCAAAGGACAAAGGGAAGAGAACTGAGCCTTGTGGAACCCCAGAGACTCAATTCACCATCCTATCGGTTCATTAAGCTGAGCACACATGAGGAGGTTTTAAATCTGAGGAGATTGTACATGAAAATAAAACATCTCTACATAGAAAATAATTCTGTCTCATAGCCGAGCAAAGATTTAGTCCTCTCATCCCACCTGATCAAAGGTCATCTAACAAAACCAAAGAAGAAGAAACATCAATGGAAAGCGCAACAGGCGTAGAATCGACTTTCTCACAGCTCCACCTGCTGCTCCTTCTTCCCAAGTACGACTGTTAGGTCGGCCATGTTTGTTCTGGTGTTTCATTGATTCCTTGTTGCCCAATCAGCTTGCTTACTACATGACTCAGGAGTCATCAGCTTTTCCCACATCCACCCATCCATCCTTCCATCCACCCACCCATCCATCCACCCACCAATCCATCCACCCATCAATCCATCCACCCACCCACCCATCCATCCATCCACCCACCCATCCACCCATCCATCCATTGACCCATCGACCCATCCATCCATCCATCCATCCATCCATCCACCCATCAATCCACCCACCCATCAATCCATCCACCCACCCATCCATCCATCCATCCATCCACCCATCAATCCACCCACCCATCAATCCATCCACCCACCCATCCATCCACCCACCAATCCATCCACCTATCAATCCATCCACCCACCCATCAATCCATCCATCCATCCATCCATCCATCCATTCACCCATCAATCCATCCACCCACCCATCAATCCATCCACCCATCCATCCATCCATCCATCCATCCATCCATCCATCCATCCTCTACAGCTTATCCAGTCGGGTCACAGGGCAGCAGTCTAAGGTCTCCTCGGCCACATTTAGGCGTTTTCAGGCCAGTCGAGAGATATAATCCCTCCAGCATATCCCGTGTCTCCCTCAGGGTCTCTTCCTGCACTACAGCAGTGTTTAAAGTTTTGTGGCTTTATGCCTCATTTGCATATTTAAAAATACAATTTCAGAAAGTCTGAAATAAAAACAATCATGTCGTATGAACATTTGCAAAGAACAAAGTGAAGAGAACTGAGCCTTGTGGAACCCCAGAGACTCAATTAACAAAAACTTATTGTGAGGAATAAAGTAGGAACGTTTCACTGTGATACCTGTTGGTTGTACTTTTATTTTAAATATATCCCATAATCCTCTTTCTATAAAGATACTCATATTAAAAAGTATCAATATCATTATCAGAATGATAAATAAAAACCATAAACTGGTATCGACATGTAAATTTCATCGTCCATCCAGAAGAAAAAGATCTGATGACGGGTCGGGGAATGAGTTCAGTCTTCATAACGTCGTTTATAAGCTCATCGTTTCTACGTTGGTCTTCATCGTCTACACGTCACCGTGTTAAACACAGAGCTCTGATACGCATCGAGCCTGAACAGGAAGTGGTTGCAGCTCTGTTTGCCGTCACGCATCACGCCGGCATCACGCTGCAGGATGTAAAAGCATAAACACACACTGTGTGTGCTCCTAACAGGAGATGATATTATGAACATCAACTCCACGTTACCGTCTCCTCTGATTCTCCAGCAGGGTGATGCCATGTGGGATAAATCCAGAGCGTTAGGACAGACCGCCGCCGTGTGCTGCCTCGTACGCATTATAATGATGTGAACTGTGGGGTTATTACATAAGCATGCCAATAGGAGTTTGACAGGGATGCAGCTATTTCTGTACGGGAGAATAAATGAGGCCTTAAAGAGAAGCTCATCGGTGCAGACGTAACCATGGAAACGCTTAAACACACGTCTGCAGCAACGTTTAGTTTCACCTAAACGTAAAGATAAAAGTAACTATGATGCACACTTATCACGGTGTGATGCTTCATATCATGTTCAAACACATTTAAAACAACCAGGAGAAAATAACTTTAATTAAAAAAGCTAGTTAACATTTTAACACATCTGTAGAAAACATAAGGTCCAAATATTCAATTCAGCTTTATTTGTACCGCAATACTTTACAACGTCAAGCTGAGCTAATTCAGAAACCAGGATGTGTGTAAACCTTCCTTTCTGCTGCACATTGACGTGTTTTTGCTCTCACAGAGAAGCGTTTGGTGGTTTGGGCTCACCGTGGATCTCTTTGTTCTGGCTCAGCTCAAACTGGATGCCACGGTACAGCTCTCTGGAGATCAGGCCGTAGGCAATGATCATCACCATTCCTGGGATGAAGAACAGTGTGAACAGCAGCAGCACGTACCTGAAAGACAGAGAAGGTGGGATGAGGGGAGGAAAGTGAGCAACAGAACACCTTCATGCCTGCGGTGTAGCTGTGCTGGAGGCCATGCAGATGCCCGAACCCTCCCAGATCCTGTTTTTAAACCCCGTGTGACTCCCGGGTTCGCTCCGTGGCCTCCTGGTGCTTACAGGTGCAAATAATGAATGTCACACACTTTATATGTAATTTATGTTTGAATTCTTTAGGCTTCACTTCTTTCCGTGCAGATACAGATGGTTTTCAGACATCATGAAAGACTTTCTGTGGATATCTGACGCCTTTCTACGGGTCCTTGCAGATGAATGTGACCTTTATGGTGCATTAGGATACCTAACTTGGACCTAAATGGACCCCCGATCTCACCTGACTTCCCTACAGACCGTAAACATTTCCTGTGATCATCTGCAGAGGATATACCATCTCACTTTGATCAGAACTGTGGAGCCCGCTCTGATTGGCTGAATCAGAGAAAGCTTTTCTATCTGCAGCATCATGAAAGCTTCAGAGCCTCTCTGATATTCTAATACCTTCCTGAGCTCTACTCCTCACAGCGCCTTTCACTCCTGCTTTAAACAAACTGCTTCAAAGACTTTAATCAGCGGTGCGATTGAGAACGTGGAACGTGTGATCCGAAGCTTTGAACGCTTGTAAAAAGCATTAAAGGAAATAAGAGAAGTGGGTGTTTGTTATAACGGAAATCCAGACCAATAAAAAACACATGTGAACACCTAATGGCTTGTTGCAGATGCACAACATGACGTAATGAGTCACACTTTGGCTGGATGTGTGAATATTACCCGTCTTTCTGCTACAAAGCGGCCGTTTCCCCTGCAGAAGCCCCAAGTGAGCGCCTGCAGCATCATGAAGCAAGCATCACCCGTCCTGCAGATCAGATCCTTCCTTTTACCAAACTCAGTGAAACATTTTAGCTCTTTATGGAAAAAGCAGCTTAAATGTGATGGTTAGAAAACAGCTAGAACTTCCTGCAACGTTTCCCTCCTCCAACACGCATGAATCAAGCGGGAACATGGAGCGTGCAAAGGTTCATCAGGCTGCAGAGTGCTAAAATGTTACAGGAAGTAACTGAAACACTTCCTGTAATCATACATCCACTGTGCTGGTATCTGGAGAACTCAGGTGCTATGGGATTTATAGAAAATACCACTTACCGAAACACTTACCTTTCAAACTCAAAGTGTGTTACACCTGCAGCGCTAATGACATTAGCATTAGCTTAATTCTGTCCTTAAAATTAGGTTACTATACGATTCATAAACCATAAACACATTTAACGTTGAGTTCTGATGCTTAATTTGGTGGAAAAACTTAAGTGATGACATGAAATCATGTTCAATACCTACAAGATTTAAAAATATTAGCAAAAAGCATATTTATTTTGGATTGTATATATGTGTGCATGTTTAGGAGTGTGTGTATAAACTTTTTTATATGTATGTAGGTCTGTATACATACAGTATTTGTGTTTATATATTTAGAATATAGTAAAGATGAAGCTTTAAAATGGGGATAAATATGAATGTATGGCGGCATTATGTTGATTTAGAATGATTTTTTATGATATTAAAATGAAATGAAATGAAAGTTTAGATAAACCATCTATTAGTACATTTAAAGAGGGCAGGTACTACTTTTTGTTCTCCCTGCTCCTTTTTTTCCAAGCATGGTGGCACAGTATTGTGCATTTTTTGTTGTTTTTTTCTGTTTTGCTTTGTATTATCTATCTATATATATCTATATATATAAAAGTTCACTACTTGTGCATACCATGTGAGAAAAAATAAATAAATAAATAAATAACATCTTATTCTTGACGTAGCAGATTAATTAATTTTACCCATGTAGCAGCTTATTATAAAGTTTCTGTCCGCCATTTTATTATACTACGACCACAGCATCATTTTTTCCATAGCACATGAAGGCAGCATTAAACCGGACTGGAAATGATGGGAGGAGCCTCTGTGATGCAACCTGAAGTGACGCTCGGTGGGCGTGGCTACCGTCGCCATCTTGGCAGCATTACGCTTGTTGTTGTTCCCAGAAAATACTAAAATGGGAAAATAGCCTGAGCTGAGAGGGGCTGTTAGCATAGAGAGGGTGTTAGCATCTATCTGCCTGCAGCTAAGAGCTAACTGAGCTAACCCAGAGGTAACAGGAGCTAACAGGGCAGAGCTAAAGCTGTAGCATACGCCGTTAGCTAGCTAACATCTTAATTTAAAAAGACACGCCCATAATTATGACCAATTTCAAGCCTAAAAAACATCTAAATTGATGAGCTCTAATCTCTCGGTTATCTCTCAAGCCAGAGCTAAAGCTGTAGCATACGCCGTTAGCAGGCTAACATGCTGATTAAAAAGACACGCCCATAATTATGACCTAAAAAACATCTAAATTGATGAGCTCTAATCTCTCAGTTATCTCTCAGGCCAGAGCTAAAGCTGTAGCATACGCCGTTAGCTAGCTAACATCTTGATTAAAGACACGCCCATAATTATGACCAATTTCAAGCCTAAAAAATATCTAAATTGATGAGCTCTAATCTCTCGGTTACCTCTCAGTTAGAGCTAAAGCTGTAGCATACGCCGTTAGCTAGCTAACTAACTCTCGGTTAGAGCGGGACCTTTAAACAGAACCAAGCTGATGATGCTTTTATATCTTACACTTAACACCACCGTTTCATTTGATGCCTCCTGTATCCGTTATCTCTGCTTTAGCATCCGCTTTACCTCCATCTAGCTAGGTGCCGTGTCAGAAACTTGTACCAGCACACTCTCAACATGACAGACTTTCTTCCTGCTCCTTGCCGAACCTCCCCCTCACCGAGCAGACTAATTAAGTCTTCCACAGCGTCGTCTTTCCAGCGCAGCTAAAGAAGAGTTTGATCGACAGCCAGAGAAAGAAAGAAAACTCTTCTGTGTGAACACAAAAGTCTGTCAGAGCGTTTTCATCCCGCTGCTCCGCGTCAACAAACAGCTCTGCTACTTCTGCTCCTTTAATGTGAACACCATTTTATTTATCTGATGTGCTCTTTAACTCCGTCCTCGGGGGACGATGCAGAGACGGTTATGTCCCATTTGTCTCAGATTAATGGCTCATTATCAGGCTGATGCAGAACGTGAAGGCATTTATTTATTTTGCATCAGGTGCACTGGAGCAGGGAAACATGTAAAACATGCAGGCTGGTGTTTTAATCATTTCAATGACAGTCGTGGTTCTAGTGTAGAAAATTACTCCACATCAAACCAGTTTGCATGAATTTCAGCTAATATGTGTGAGAACAGGGGGCTGCACGGTGGTGCAGTGGGTTAGCTCTGTGGCCTCACAGCAAGAAGGTTGCCAGTTCGAGCCTCAGTTGGGGCGGGGGTCAAACCAGTAACCTTTCTGTGTGGAGTTTGCATGTTCTTTTCATGTTAGCGTGGGTTCTCCCCGTGTTAGCGTGGGTTCTCCCCGTGTTAGCGTGGGTTCTCTCCGTGTTAGCGTGGG
>JBAMHV010000026.1:13891872-13912304 GCA_037177535.1 Pseudomugil gertrudae | reverse complement strand
AAACCCACTGCCTCACGCTCATCAAATCAGTTTGCTGCCATCAAGTTTTTCTTTTTGTTTTTATCCAGTAAGATGTGTCCTCCTAAATGATAGTTGGAGGACAGTGAAGCTATTGCTAAATGAAAGTTTCATATGGGGCAGGTTCCACAAACCTGTACAGGTATATAAAACAGAAAAGAGATAAATCCCACCTCAAAGCTGCAACACCTGCTGTTTTTTAATACCAATTTAACTTTATTTAACTTTAAATTTTATGTTTCTATTCATATCAACTTTAATTTTTAAAAGTTTAATCCATGGTGTATTTCACATTTGCACAGCTTATTTTATATTAAAGTCATATTTTCTACTTTTATATAGTTTTATTAACTCTCAGACTCCACACATCCACATGGAGAACCACAGGAAGTGACGTACAGATAAGAGCTGTGATGTTTGGCTCACTGGTTTGGCCCTTTGAGGCAAAAAGTTTGGGCACCCCTGATTTAGACCATATGGTGTAAATTTTTGACAATGTGGGCAGTTGATAGTTACACACTTGTCGAGGACAAGCGTTACAAAACAGCACCTGGACGTTTTAAAATGACTTTTTTGTTAAAAAGACACTTTTGGCTACACAAAGCTACCGGTGTTGACTTCCTGTAACGAGGAAGAGCCTCATCTCATCTGCAAAGCCCGTGTCCTATCAGACATTCCCGTCCAATCGTACGGCTTTGTGTCATCGTCTTTCAAAGATTGTGATGGAGCGATACATCACATTTACTTTGTTGTGTCTATGAAATGACTAGAAAGATGTTTGTGCTTATTTATGGTGAGACATCTCAGAGCGCCGTCACATGATCTTCATCAGAGTGAAAAACAGCAGATAGAAACGACCTTTAGGAGGCATCAGCTGCAATAACACGATGTTAAAGCCCTTCAAAATATTCCTGGATACGGATCACCTCCAAAACCTTCCCACTCTGGATATATCCCGTTATGTCATACACAGACAGACAAACAGGAGAAAACTGGCTCGTTTGCAGATATAAAAACCACCGTCTGCACTGTGGCGCTTCACTGGATATTTATTTCCTGACATTCAGTGCAAAAGAAGAGAAGAAACAAACTGTGTGTATGAAAAGTGTTCCAGTTTTAGTTCCAGGTAAAATCTTAGAGTTAGAACTGATGTATTTCATAAAGACATATAAACCTCTAAAACTATTATTTCTGCAGATTCATTGCAACAGGAAAGCAGCACTTCATGTGCATTAGGGGAAGAGTGTTGATGCGAGTCAAACCCACATATCCAGCATCTCCATGTTAAAGCCACCGTGTTCATAATAATAATAATAATAATTTAAAAAGGCTATTCTTCATCATCAAATACATTTGATTGTCCTTGTAGTCTGGCGACAGCGGCACTGTTGGTGGGTGCGTTGGTGAAAACAGTCCCCACAAATAAAGGCGTTCCTCTGAGGATGTGGCGAATAACGGTGCAGGAGCCCGACACCTCGATGTGAAAACCCAGATGTTCCAGCTGCTCGTCTGTCTGCAGAGACATCTGATGTGACGGAGACGCGAAGAACTGTAGAAGAAACGTTCACCATCAGTGAGAACTAGTGATTATAGTGTGATAGCAGGTAACCTGCACGATAACTCACAGCTGCTCCTGTTGTTGGGTCGATGAAGTCGGCCCAGTAACCGGCGGTCCACAGAGCGAAACACATCTCCTTTGCACCGCTTACAAACTGAAGAGAAGAAGAAACCGAGTCAGAAGCTGCTTCAGGTTTTCTTTAAAAGACGGACTAATACACAGGCAGACACCATTACTGGTCTTGTACTTGTATAGCCCTTTTCTACACATAAAACTGTCTGAAGGTAAAATGATTTGATTATGAGCTCTTCTGGAGTCTCTTTTATTATAAAAAAAAACATGAATCATGAACAAACCTTATGAAGCAACCGGTCCTGCTCTGCTGCTTCGTCCTCCCACAGACTGTTCCTCTGCGTTACCGTGACAACCGTGATGGAGGCAGTGGGCGCCGAGGGGAACAAGAGCTCCAATTCTGCCAAACACACGTTTGTTAATATATAATAAATCTTCATCTTGGTGCCATGAAGGTGCTTTCAGTTACCTTTCTTTAGAAGCTCAGGGCAGGAGTTTATGGAGCAGTCCGTCTCCGTCTGGTGGAAGTACTGCTCAGCTTTGTGGACTCTGCTGGATATCGGACCCAACTTTCCCTGTTAAACAAAACACCTTTAACTCTTTTCCCGCCGTCACTTCGGCGCATTGCGTATAAGAGACGTACGTGGAACTCGTTGACAAACTGGGCCAGTATGAACTGGTGTCTCTCCGAGCTGCTGGGAGTCGTCAGTACGTCCGGCACCGTTCTGTGGACCGGAGCCTTCTTCTGGTTCCCCATGCCTTCCAGGTGGCTGTCAAAGCCTACGTTACCTGGTAACTGGAAGCGCTGGTCCTGAGGTCCGAATGGGCCCATGCTCTCATCGGGCCATACTGTCCGTGGGCCTGGAGGGGGGAGGGGGGGTGAGATAATCACCGGAGATTATTAAATATTTATTATTAATCTTTTTCTCTCTCCAGTTTGAGTCTGAATCCATTTTCTAACGACTGTGCAGCCCCCTTCGTTCCCCCTTCGACGAACCTGAGTCTGTGGGTGACATGGTGATGTAAGGCTCATCCGAGCTGGCAGCAGAGAAGGTTCTGGTTCTGCCGACCCGGAGGGAAACCAAAGCCCGGCGGCCAGCGGTCTGAGACAGGACCAACCTGCTCCGACCACACAGCACCTGCAGAGGTGGAATAAACTCACGGATTCAGGAAATGCGACGACACTTTATGATGATACGAAGTAAAACGGCGACATCGTGTCAAATGTAAATACAAACTAGATTTTCTGACTCTTATTAAACTACCAGACACACTTCATAAAGATTCCCATTAAAATAAAGCTGATTTGAGTTAAAGTGCTGTGATGAAAATCATCCTGAACATGAGAAAGTAAGTTTGTCTCTTTCTTTGCATCATATTGATTATTTTTAAATAAAGTTATAAATATGTAACACATGAAATATTAAGTATAAATGTGTTTTTTTTTCCTCCTGTTCAGTGTTTTAACTCCTTCATGTTTTATTTCTGTTGTGCCAACGCATGCCAGTGTGCCGGAGACCCACGGTGGATTGGTGCGTACATCCACACAGTAACCGCTTAGCAGGTTTTATTTTACCATGAAAAATTTTACTTTTAATATTTACAATATTAATCCCGGTTTTGAATTAATAGCTGAAGTGTCAAAGAGCACCAGTAGAGACCCGTGTATGGAGGACAAAAAAATCACTATATAAACCCAAAATAACAAAGCAGTGGGCGCTCCTTTAGATGAATATTGAATACAGCTTTATTTATACCGACCCAATTCACAACAAAGTAACCACAATCAAGTCTTTGTGATCTAATTAAAGTAAATCAGCATTAACACTAGGGATGCACCGAATATTCGGCGGCCGAAAACTTTCGGCTGAAAATGCCCTAAAAGTGTATTTTCGGTTTTCGGCTGAAATACTTTTTTCACTGAAAAATCCGACCGGAACAGGATGCTGTGATGACACAAGCAAAGGTCAGTATGCCTGCTGTGTGGACGTATTTCAATATATCTGAAAAAGACCCACGGATGGCGATTTGTAAAACATTTAATAGTGACATTTCTAGAGGAGGTGCATCTGCAAAGAATTTCTCCACGTCAGGTTTAATTTATCACCTGAAATCCAAACATCCCGATTGCTATGCTGTGTATGAGAGGAATGCGGTCCCTCCGAGCACGCCCACACCTTCTGTGGCGCAAGTCTTTGAAAAGGCAAAGAAGTTTCCCAGTGAAAGTGTCAAGGCAAAGGGGATAACACAAAAGATTATGGGATGCATTGCCTTAGATGATCAGCCGTTTTCTGTTGTAGAAGATTTCGTAGGCTGATGGAGCACATTGAGCCCCGTTATGCCGAGCAGGCGTCATTTCTCACACGTGTGTCTACCCAAGTTGTTTAATGTTGTTGCAACTCACATCCACGCGCTTATAGCTGCTGATATTTCAGCTGTTTCACCACACACATATGGAGTTCAGACGTATGCTCAGTCTAACCGCACAATGGATGGACGGAGATTTCCAGCTGCAGTAGATTCTACTCCATTCACAAGAGGGTCACACACAGCAGCAGCCATTTCTGATGCATTCGCCAACATGTTCGACACCTGGCATACTGACCGATCCAAAGTGCACGTGACAATGGTAGAAATATAACTAAAGCGATAGAAGAAAGCAATGTTCTAAATAAACAGTTTAATAATGTAATTTATTCGTTAAAAATTATATTACTTGATATACTTACACTTCCTTGATTTTATAAGGTTAGTACCCATTCAGCCATAAATGCAATTGTACTCGTAACTGGCATAATATTTTTTTCAGTGTTTCGTTTTTCGGCCAAGAATTTTCATTTCGGTGCATCCCTAATTAACGCTGTTTTTATACAAAGCAATCATTAAAAAGTCAAACTTTTTAATGACGTTTTTAAAAACAAAACATTAAAAGTTTTCAAACCTAACAGGAAGCTATGAAGTCACAAGCAAACATCCACACAGGAGTTGATCCATCTATTCATCTATAATACACCTTCTAACCAACCATGAACTAATATATATAAATATATATATATTTATATATATTTCACATTATGTCTCTGCTATATATATATATATATATATATAAAAGAAAGCCATCTTTTACTCAGATTTGACATCATGTCCCTGCTTCCTCTCCATGCTAACACACGCTGCTCCTGTTAGCTAACGCTAATAAAAACATGTCACTTACGCTGCTGCACATTGCAGTTCGTCTCCTTCACCGTCAGACTTGTAATCTGTTGGAAACACAAATAAGTAAACAGGTTATAAAAGCATATGTATAGATATCAGGAAACGAGATAGCTCAGGTAGCTGTTACATTTAGCCTACACGCTAGCATGTAGCTGCTGTGTGTTAACCAGTGTAAACTAGTTACAGAGGCGGACATGATGCAATAAGTTTGTTTACTTTCCTAAAAGCAGAAAAGGGAGAAAACATCCCTGCTATGTCAACGTGGTCTATAATTCACACTCAAAACTAAAACAATTCACTTAAAACACGACACGCTAAAAACGAAAACAAATAAACAACTAACTAGCTAGCTATCGAACAGCTAGCATTAGCAGCTACTACTGATAGTTGTCAGATGATTTGGTTTAACCTTTTCCAAACAGCCACAAAATCCCCTGAATTTGGTGTCACTTATGCCGGGATGTCTGACAACGTGTGCCGCAAACGTGTGTGTATTTTATTGGACAATACAGACATAAATTAGATAAAGAAATCTCATAAGAGCGAGTTTTTACCAGTTAGCCTCGTCGTCCTTTCACACAACTACGGAAAGTGACGAGGGACAAACCTGTCAGGCACAGTTTACGTAATGTTACGAAGAAAACAACTAAAATACTCAAATAATAATTTACATAACGTTTAAAAAACACGCATGACTCAAAGCTGAAGATTTCTTTGACAATAAAACATGATTTGTGTCATATAGTTTACGGATATATCTGGTTAATTTTAAACAAATATATGTCATAACTTTGTGGATTGCAACATTTTACCTTTTTTTTTTGCATAAAGTACATAAAAACACATTTTCAGCAATAATTCAGAAAGATTAACAAAAAAAATAGATAAAATGTTTTAACAAAACTGAGGTCTTTAATAAAACAAACTGACAGAAAAAGCTTTACCTCTATAAAAACAATTAATTCATGGGATGACCGAGCAAAAGATTAGATTTAACGTTTTCTTTAGTTTATGCAAAATCCCCAAAGAAAAATAAAGGCCAAGGCAAAAATATAATAAATGCATAAAATAATAAATTAAATAATATCTTTTTGGGATTTCCTGCTTTGTTGTGATGGATTAAAACAAAGAGCTTTGTCAGGAAGACGTGAAATTATTTTTAACTTATTTTTTACTATACATCTATTTGTTTTGTCCCCGTTTTGTTATGTTTTTTGGAAACTTATGTAAAACTCTTTTTTTCTTTCTGCTTTTTTATTCATGTTTTTGATTCATTTTCGTGTTTTTTCTCAAAAATGAATAAACACTTAGCTAAACTCATTGTTTACATTTTGTGACACGTAATAATAGTCATAAATTTAAAAAAAAGAAAACATTTGGTCTCCCTGAGTCAGTAATGCGATTCCCTTTCATGCGTTTCCAGAAATGACCACAAGATGGCAGTACACCACTGTTTAACACAGCTAAGCGGAAGCTGCAGATCTGGCTGCTGTTCTAGTAATGAAACATGTTTACAGGCAGTCATGATTTTTAAAACTTACATTATATTTCCCTGCAGTGCAGTGCTTATAATAAACGATTGATTTTAATGGTTTTGTGTTATGATAAAATATTAAATATATTACCATTGGCATTGCATTTTCTCCTAGTGTATTATGGGATCTCTCTGAATACTCCAGCTTCTTCCCACCGCCTAAAGACATGCGTGTTCGGATCATTGGTGATCCTTCTCCCTGGGAGAGTAAGCGGTTGTACGTTAGCCCTGTGATGGACTGGCGACCTGTCCAGGGTGTACCCTGCCTCTCCCCGTTGTGAGCTGGAATTGGCTCCAGCCCCCCCGCGACCCTGTTCAGGGACAAAGTGGTAGAAAATGGATGGATGGATGAAGGTCTCAGCTTCCCTGCATCCCCAAAATGAATAAACAGTTTTTAAAACCAAAATAGTGAACTTTGCCTTCTTTTAATTTAGTTTATCCCTAATAACTAATTTGGCTTTTATGTTGTGTCCTGTCTCTTCTCTGAGATCTCTCCTGCCAGTAAAAGTCAGGTCAATTTGGATTCTTGTCTGTCCTTTTCTTTCTTTTTTTCCCTTCCTACCGTGATACATGTTCAGAACAGACCGAGTTGCTGTCATATGAAACGTTGCTGTAAAGCGAAATGCAGCTTTGTCCTAGAATTTTAAAAGTTGACTAAAAAAATGTTTTCCAGCTTCGGGATGCTGCCGGACAACAGTGGCTCTAGGGATATACATAATGAATCTCAATGTGGCATTAAAACAAGTCTGAACTTCAGATTTTTAAGGTCAGAAAGTTACAAAGTGCTATTTCCCCTTGGCCTAATCTCTGAATGGTACCTAACAGGGAAATACCAGCCTCTTCCCAGGTGACTGTATATTTCTCTTAATCAATAAAGTTGATACAACTACAAGTAAAACATTGTCCTGACAACAACACTGTTCCTTCCTGTCAGGGGGAGCGAAGGACAAGGACAGCTAGTATTTGCTAACATAGACACATCCCTTTTAGCTGACTTGGACAAGCTGATTGACACTTTCTCTGAGTTGACAGGATATGCAGAGGGACATTTCCCTGAGACCATTAAGCCTCGCTCACTGTGGACAGCTGCAACAATGTTGTAAGTGTGTGGTGACGAGGCAAGAGGAACTGTGCAGACCTTGGCTGTCAGTGTGGCTCCCCATGGATCATTTGTAAAAGCATCCATCCTGGATGCAAGCCCCTTTGGGATGCACACAGACACACATCTCAGATAAATGTGTGCGAGCAATTGTAACGAGGACATAAATTCTTTACCTCAGGCTCTTCACAATGTTTTAATTTAGAGAACTGGTGAGCGAAGGGCTGACTCAAGACCGGTCAGGACCAATTGTCTATTTGGCGATTGCGGTGAGATCACTTTACGAAGACCCAGTAGACGTAATTTGTCCATCAGCACTTGCACATCCTCATAACTACCTATGAAAGAGTTGTTAAATTGCAGCTAGATGTTATAAGAGATTATCAAAGGTTATCCTACGTTGTCCAAAAACCTCTAAGTCATCGTTAATTGTAAATTGCTTTGGGTAGACCAGCATCTCACAGGACAGAAAATCAAGATGCCACAAACAGGACAACAAATCTCGCGCCGATCATCTTCGGGTAAATTTTAAAGACCTTCCTAGGTATTTCAGGCAATACATGATGACCATCTCCATGCTCTGCCCAATGTCACATTTCTGCAAACACACACCTGTTTCCGTACAATGACCCGGTCGTAAAAACCTTCAGGGTCTTGAGTTGTCAAAGGAGGACGTCTACAGCTCTCTGAGCTTTTTCTGAAACCAACAGACGTCTTTTTCTATGAGGTGGACTGAGGAAAATACTAATTAATTGGAATGTCTTGTACAAAACGGCCAAAGGCGGATTGTACAGAAAGAAAACTGCCCAATTTAACCCCATCCATCTCGCTGGTTCATAAAACTCTAGATTTCTGGTGTTTTTTCACAGGAAACCGATAAAAACTTATGTGACTTCTTTCCTCTTCAGGTGGAAGAGTCAAACATGCAACAACTTTCTGGCACAGTTCTCATTTTCCTGGTAAACAAGATTCTCTATCGAGACGTCAATGGACACAAGCTTTCTCATCTGCTTTAGTTGTGCATATATCACAAAAATAGTCTGTTAAAGTCTTTTGTGTGAGAGGCGGGGTACACCCTGGACAGGTCAGCCAGTCCATCCCAGGGACAATGCAGAAAGACAAACACACACAGACTTACATTCATTCCTATGGGGAATTTAGACCTGACCAATTAACCTAACACGCATGTCTTTGGATAGTACCCAAAGAAACTACCACAATTCCCTGGTGCACAATTTTGACACAAACCCTACGGTGCAACATAGACAACAGCATTGGTTGGGTCTGGAGCGCAGGCAACCTTGTCCCTTCTGATCCACAGTCGTCTTAACGCCTCCAGTGACGTTCCTAATGACTCCCTTGCCAGCAGCGACCGGCAGAGTGAGTGGAAATCATCAGCAGCTGACCTTGCTGCCTGCAGTGTTGCAGCCATGCTTCATCATTATCAAACGCCCTCTGTGCGTTCCACTTCCCACTCATCCTCAGATATATGCTAAAGGATATCCTAGATATATGCTCGCCAAGGATACTTTGGTATCGTTTCCACCAGAAGTTTTCAGGCCAAAACAGGACAGTTTGTGATGGTAATGTTGGATCTGTCTGTCGCTAAGTCTGAGGAGTTCCTAAAAGTAGGACAGCTCGGACATTTTCGCTTTCTTTCCAGTTTTTGCTTGTAAAAACGTCAAACCCAGATGGAGTTTATTACCTGCTGACACTCTTCTGCCTTTCTGCCACTGTGACATCCATCCCATGTCACCAAACAAATACTTTATCAATTAGAATTTCTACGTCACATTTCAGAAAATCCCACTTTTCGTCAAAGAAATGAGATCGATTGGTATGTATTGGGCGGTCGCCTGAGCTTTTATAGCCAACATGTAGGCGTGACACGATGTTCCCTCACCTGATTCACATTTAGTGTTGATTCTGTTTATAAAAGAAATAGATGTACTATGTGCGTGCACACCGTTTTATGAATCAGGACTTTTTTGTGGGCTGCATTTCCTGTTTCCTACGACTGCCACCTGTACTCATCTTTGCTGTGCACAGGTTTATGAATGAGGCCCTTGGTGTTTTCAGAGGGTTGTAAACAACTTAATGGTGAAGTACTGCTCCCAACGTGACCTCTGAACTCAGCACTGCACACTAGAGGATGAACCGACTTAAGTACTATGACAATGTTAAAGACGCTTGGATGTATGAGGGTGCCAATTTGATATAGACGTCCCCATCCATCTATCCATCCATTATCTACCGCTTATGGCCTGAACGGGGTCACAGGGGGGCTGGAGCCAATCCCAGCTGACATCAGGCGAGAGGCGGGGTGCAACCTGGACAGGTCGCCAGTCCATCACAGGGCCAACACACACAGAGACAAACTACCTCAGAGCTGTAATTGAGAGGTTTTGCTAAATGTAGCCGTCTCCATTACAAGTTTTTATTGCCATCTTTAGGTTTTATTCTAATTTGAATGGAAACGCAGCGTGTGATCAGGTTTTTGGTGTGTATACAAACTCCTTCACTCCTCCATGGATTTGTTTGAAATCTGAAGGCCAACCTCACTGTACAACAAATTAGTTATGCAGTCCAAAATTAAGGCTAAAAACTTCTACAATAATTTGTTTTTCTGTACTCATATACCAATGGAAGCCTCTCAAGAGCCAAAATCACTGATAAGGAAGAAGGATGGGGTGACTGGTGGTCCCGTTTTTAGACGCTTAAAGTTTAAGACTTTTTCCAAATAAAGTCTTTTTTACCGGTTAGCTTTCTCTCACTTTATTAGGTTTAGAAACATGTGCATTGTTTGGTGTTGAACTATTTAGTGTATGAAATGAGAATCTCATAACCCTGCATAAAACAGTAATCTGCACATACGAAGTTGTCTTGTAATTTATTCCCATGGGTTGCTGCTAATTTCTGGAGATTAGAGAAAACCCCTCATCATGCCCAACAGAGGATTTATGACCATGCTTATTTTTAATGTTCCACCATTACCAATCACAAAACTAATGTAAGAACTGAATTAGTAGCAGCATTTCTAATAGGAAAAGTCCGTGAGACGAGCCTGAAAGTGACAACGTGTAGTAAAGTATTCACTCCCTTTGTAATTGTTTCTGTGAAACACTTTCCCCTGGACACCCATGTCTGGCTTTGTGAGAGGAAATCCAAAGTGCAGCAAATCCTTGAGATCTCCAAACAAAGCTATGACTCAGTTGGGGCTTTTATATTGCTGTGCTGTCAGGCAACGCGGGATCTTGGCTGAAATCAGCACTTTTCTGTTGCCCTTTCATCCTCTGTCAAAAAGCACACTCCCATCTCACACATTGTGCACCACGAGCCTGTGTCAGCATGCTATTAACTGCACTCAATCTCAAACCAGTGACAATATGAAAAGCCATGAAGGCTCTATGGCCCATCAACGGGACATGTGTGGAGTCATTACACTCGCAGCATCATCACCACCACCACACAACTCTTTACTTGTTTATTGTGGATTTACAAAACCTTCTGCTGACGAGCAAGGCTTGAAGCTACTCATGCTACAGTTCAAACTTTCAGGCTGGGCTTCATACTATTTAAAACTTTGTGCCCATTGTACAGCCATAAAGAGCACAAGTTTGCTTAAACTTTGATCATTTAACAATAACTGTGGCAAGAATACACAAGAAACACCTGGTAGGGCTTTGTTAGCTTAAAAAAAAACAGGAGAAAAGAGCAAAGAGCTAGCATGATTTAAGCTTTCAAAGCATACGGTGCTCAAAATAAATGTTTTTGAGGACAGATTGTGCCAAGATGGTAGGTTTGGTTAGCTTAAGTCATCTGTCAGGATGTTATTTAATCTTGAAATTCTGATTAGGCCACTACCTTTTCAATGACAGGTGATATCTGCTACAAAAAGGCAAGGTGAAGCGCATCTGGTTTTTAGCTAACTAACAGCACTCCTTAGCTTTAGCCTGTCTTTCTTCATTAGCTGCTTAGCTCCAGGTTAGCCTGGTTATCTTTTAGCTACAGGCAAATTGGAGTTTGATGGGTGTCAATCATCCATCCCTACGCTCACAGCCCCCTTTCAGTTTTACCATTTTGCCCAATTTTTGCAGTGGCAGAACACGTGACACTGCCAAGATGGCGGACCACCCACGAGGTTCAATTCGGCTGCGGGTGACGTTGTGGAAGTGGGCAAAAAGGAGACGAGAAAAATGTATTTCGAGTCTGTGCTTTTTAATGACGTACTTCCAACAACAAAAAGTAATAATCTTTCGTGGTAAAGAAGTTTCTTCTTCCGCTATTCACACACACTTCCCGTCAAGTCACTTTCACAATAAAGGCATACATTCTGGTGTGAAATATACATACATACATAGTGTCCGCCACAACGTCACAAAGGCGCCGGCCATCTTTTTATATGCAGTCTGTGAGTCTGTGTG
The DNA here is from genome assembly GCA_037177535.1 of Pseudomugil gertrudae. Lineage (NCBI taxonomy): Eukaryota > Metazoa > Chordata > Actinopteri > Atheriniformes > Pseudomugilidae > Pseudomugil > Pseudomugil gertrudae. Next base: position 13,900,383 of record JBAMHV010000026.1, on the reverse strand, counting down.
TTTCTGCAAGCTAGAGGTGCTTTAGTGATGCATTAACTTCATGTGTATCACAAGCTAGGTGTCAAGTTAGATTTATCATCTGTGCCAGGTATACATAGCTGATGCTGCGACAGTGTGTGTTTATCCTGTAAATGGTGGATAGCTACATTTAGCCACTCTTAATGATACTTATAATTAGCTTCTTTATTTTTCTGTTTATTTTTGTCATTTCTTTATTGTAATTTCTGTTTCAATGTAAAGCACTTTGAGCTGTCCTGTACATGAAAGGTGCTGTATAAATAAACTTGCCTTGCCTAAATCATTGTGTTGTAGTTTCTTTTCGAGATCTGTGGGTAGTGCTAGGACTGTTATTTTTCAATCATTTAACAAAAACGTATGCTAAAAATAACTGGATTTTGAAGTTTGGCTTCTCTGTGTATTTTCTGCAGATGTTTAGGCAATAAGCATATGGATTACTGATCAGAACCAGAATTATCAAACTAATGTATATTTTAGTAAACCAATGGGTTTGATTTACCAGTTTCCTGACATGGCCAATATCCTGAGACTGTATCTGGACAATTTAATCGCACCAATACACCCATTATCATTCAAACATATTTAACCTTCCCACGCAGCATGACAATTATCGCTGTAATTTGCTTATCTCTGCAGGTCTGCAGCTGTTTGCTAAGCTCCAGTAGAGGTTGTGTGGCGTTCCCGTCAAGGACATTCGTACTTCTCTAACATCATGTGCCATTGACTCATAGTGTCATCTACAGCTCCACAGGGATTGATCTATTAAACAACTCTACTTGATCTAGTTCTACCCCCAATTAACAGATTTTTGTGATGGGATTAAGATTTCAGATATTAAAACTAGGTTCCATTTTCCTGCTTGTGATGTCCTCTATGATTGGCTTCTCTTTGTGAGCATGGTCCGAGTAGCGCTGATGCAAAAATGTATGAACCAGATTTGAAATTAACATAAAATATACAAATACTGAATAAGATTACCTACACATTGCTACCTCATTAGTGTGTGTAAACCCCCGGGCTTCCATTTGGGAAACAATTTAGCATAACAGCAAAGGCTCTGAGCAATTTGGAAGCTGCTTTAATGAATCAGTACCAGATGCTCGGGACAAAAACATTTTATAAAGATTGCAGATGTTAGCAGGGCAGAAGCTAGAGGGGTGTCCAGGGTGCCACTGGCCCCTTCAGAAAATGCTTTCAGAGGAGTTTGTTTTGTATTTGCTTTAATTCTGTCCAGCACTTTAACCAACTGTGCTTTATGAATAAAATACGACTGATTTACTGATCGATTGATCCCCTGGGGCCAGCTCAGGTGATTGACAGGTCACAGAAGCAGTACAGAAACATCTTTCCGGACTACATGGATCATCAGAATCACTGTCTCGCTCCACACACACCTTATAACCCTGTTTTGAGGTGTGTATCGCTCCACACACACCTTATAACCCTGTTTTGAGGTGCGTCTTCAGAGCGACTCGTTTTGGTGCAGTCTCTTTAAATGTGAACGAGGCATGTTAAGCCCCGCCCCCCTCCAGGTCACAGGAAGTTCAACCCTACCCTGTTCCGCCATGTTTGTAGCTTGATAGCAGCAATACGCTAATCTCCCGGCAGAGAAACATTTTATTGGTAAGTTTATTATAAATGTCAACGAATCAGATTCACCACATTGATTACAGGAAGTCCACGACCTTATTTGGCAGCAAATACTGTGATGTAATAGATTTTAAAAAACGTAAAAGAGAAAATTAAACAGACTAAAAAACCATGACCAAAAAGAATATAAAGATATATGTGCAGCATCAGGAGGGAATAAATGTACATTTTCTGCTTCCTAAACACTTAGAAGTGAATAAAAACATGAATTTAAGGGCTAAAACAGTGGATTTTGCACGATATGTCCTTGTTAACTCCTAAAATGATCCAGTCTTTTGAAGAATAGTTAGGCGATGGTCAGGAATGTAAACAATACCTTTACACTTTCTTTCAGGGCTCCACTCATTTCATTTTTCCCTCTGTACTTCATGAAGCTACCCTGACTTGCTATGAGCCAAACTTGGCAGCACAACAGTGACAGGAAGGGTCAGAAACGACAGGCTGTGGCTGTAGGTGCTTGCACCTGATGCTCATTTGTTGAGCGTTTCCAAAACGCTCTGAGCACTTGTCAGTGCTGCTGAACTGTGCAATTAAGATTTTTCCCAGTTGTGAGCCTCGGGGTTGCAGTCAGTAATGAGGTAGCAGTTGATGTGCCTGCGAGTGTGTGTGTTGTTACTATGCATCTATTAGATTCTGTATAGAAGAAACCAGGTATGGGCTGAAACACCATATGGTGCTCTCCTATGGGTTGGTGGTAAATTTTAATACCAGCTGAGACTCAGCTAAAAAAAAACCAGTTACATTTTGCAGCAAGGGGTTCATTTAAATTCACGGAAGCAGTAATTATCATGGCAATAATGACTACATAGCTAGCATACGGTCACACCATATGCATGCTGCATGCTGGATGTTATACATTTTCATTTATCTTCACATATCATGAGTACAAATATGCTCATCCAGGCCCACAATATGCCCTAATAGCTCTTAGTTTTGAAAAATATTCACAATAAATCCCTCCTGGAGATGCAGCTATGAATAAAAATATAATTACACATCTATTTCTGGGCATGCTGGAGAAAGATTAAAAGAGCAATATGTTTCTTCTTTCCTCCTGCTCTCTTTGAAAACTGAAAATGAAGCGCAATAAGTCTGCAAACAGGAAATGCATAGCTGGATAGTTGTTCATTTCCAGTGTCCTTACATTTGTAGAATTTTGTTGATATTATGCTATGAAACTTTAGCTAAAGCTTCATAATTTTGGTAAAATATTAATACCAATTGAAGCTATTTCTCTTATTTTGTAGAATGATTAGCATATTATATTAGCAAGGAATATCAAGTTCAGCATTATAAGACCCAATCATTTAAGGAAAAACCGGAAATATGAAACAGCACACATGTTACCTTTGCCAAATCAGTATGCTAAAGACATGTTAGAAAAGTTGGTATGTAGTGATGTTAGCCTAAATCCTAATTTATGTTTAAATTCTTAAGACAACATATATTTTTTAGAAGTGGTAGGACAGTGTTAACCTAGGTATGCTGACGCTATCCTTATGTTAAAGAAAAGCTAATCAATATTATGAAACATTAATCAAGTCAGCTATGCTAACATGGAATTTACATTATATTTACATTGTCACTAAACTAACATGGTATAATTGATGACTGTCACGCTAGGCATGCTAACATTGTGTTTACATTATGTTTACATTATGTTCACATTATGTTTACATTATGTTTACATTAAAGCTCAGCTGATGCAAATTATTACGAGTGGTATAGGTGTTAAGCTAGCCATGCCTACATTAAATTTGCATTGTCTTATCATGTTAGCTTATTGCTAACCCAAAGACAGTGCTAAGTTAGCCATGCCTACAATAAATTTACATGTTAGCTTATTGCTAACCCAAAGACACTGTTAATTAGCCATACCTACAATAAATTTACATTATCTTTGTGTTAGCAATAAGCTAACATGATAAGACAGTGTTAAGTTAGCCATGCCTACAATAAATTTACATTGTCTTATCATGTTAGCTTATTGTTAACCCAAAGATAGTGTTAATTAGCCATACCTACAATAAATTTACATTATCTTTGGGTTAGCAATAAGCTAATATGATAAGACAGTGTTAAGTTAGCCATGCCTACAATAAATTTACATTATCTTATCATGTTAGCGTATTGCTAACCCAAAGATAGTGTTAAGTTTGCCATGCCTACAATAAATTTACATTGTCTTATCATGTTAGCGTATTGCTAACCCAAAGATAGTGTTAAGTTTGCCATGCCTACAATAAATTTACATTATCTTTGGGTTAACAATAAGCTAACACATGTTTAAACAAGTGGTAAGGAAGTAATAAACTCAGCATCTTAACATTATAGCTATGCTAAATACAGGTAAAAAAAAAACAGTGCTAACTTAGGGATACCAAGATGTTTACATTAACAAACAACAACGCTTTGCCGTCACATTTTAGCTTGTTTTTTGGAAGACAGAGGACTAAGACATGTGCACACAGCAGGTTATCCCATGTTGCTTCAATATGCATTACTTTTAGTCATTTGCTAACATATCTGACTTTGTGACTTCTTTTATAATCAATAAGTAAAGCTGACCTATAACTGAGGGGGAAAAAAAGAGACGTTCACATCTCAAAGTTTAGGAAAAATGGCCAGAAATAAACACAAACACGTAGACCATGTCTGCTTGTTAAATATTATATGTTGTGAAAACCTTACATCAAAATATGATTTTGGTGGTCTTTGATATTGTAGCCAGGTGAATATTTTAAGGACTAATTAGTGGAAAAAAGACGGATAATTTCTAAAACTGTTATTGTGGTTTGAAGCTACACTGCTGGAATACATTATCGCATATCCTCCGTGATCTTTTACCCAGGCTTCAGCCTAACATTTAAACACCGACTCACTCGTACCCACTGACATTTAATTCAACATAGGAAATTAGTTTTGCTCAAACTTAAAGAGAGGTTTGTGTAACTGAAATTCCCATTCACACAGCATCCATGGAAATACACGTACATAATTTTTCAGACACCGCGGGCCAGTTAGGGTGACATTTCTGAAGGCACGTAAAACCTTGCCACCGTCTTTCAGCGCCGTCTGGTCGGATTACAGCAACATTACGTGTTGCGCTGACAGGGCAAATTCTCAGTTAGTGTGAAAATATATAAACTCTGTCATGTCTGATGCCCAGAAAGGCCATTCAGATACCCTGATTCAGAGCATATTAAAGGACATGTTTACTACTTTATGATTTGTAGGTGCAGGAAATGGCTGGAATACTAACGAAGCGATTATCCTCCGTTTGACTTCTGCTGTGTGAGCTCACTGATGGATTAGCTGCAGAAAAAGTTGCTTTACACAGTTTGTTCATGATTTGTTAGGATGTTATGCAGAAAGAATTAACAACCATATCACAAACAGAATACAATATCACCTTAATTCATTCATCATCATGTTTATCTAAATTCTATCTGCAAAAACAAAAGTTTTTATCAGAATTTGTAATGAAAAATAAGGGTTTTAGGAATTTTAAGGGCATCATTTTTAATATGTTTTTTCTAGAAACGTTAGCTTGTGTTCCCAACATTTGCAGGTTTAAAGGATTAATGTCAGTGTTGAGTCATCTAGGTCGTTTCCTTACTGTCCTATCCAGTACGCTTTACTTTAGTTTCCATTTTAGATGCATATTTTAGACGTGGATTTATGAAGACAAAAAGCAAATTAAAGTTGGAAAACTGAACCCACTGATGCCAAAAACCCCAGAAAAAAACAAGCCTGTGGGTGTTTTTTAGGGAATGGAGACACTTTTACTAACTATGCCTGAAAAAGCAAAGATTAAAACGAACCCCCTCCCCCTCCCCCAGTACATTTCCATGACAACAAACTGACCATCATCTCCCAGATAATGACAATATCCCAGATATTCTCATAGATTAGCGTAATTCCTAGAAAAGGCCCTGATATTCCTCCTCCAGATGACAAACATCATTAGCTGTTCTGTAATTTTCCATCTAGATTGTTACGACCCAGGTAGGGGTATGATTTAGGGTGTAACAAAGACGTGGCGTGGACCAGATGTTAAAAAGTAGTCAATGTTTATTGTACTATACAAAAACTAAAACGTGAGACTAATCGAGAGCAAAGCTGGGTTTAGCGAAGCTGCTCAAATAAAAATTAAAACAACCCAACCGGGCGAAATAAAACCAACCCAATGAGGCGACGTAAGTAATAAGTAAGAAAACACAAACAGAAGACCAAAGTAGGCTATTTGTACAAGAAGGAGCAGCTCCAATAAACTAAACAGTACCAAACGCTAATCTAGCCTAGCATAAATGTACCCTTAAAAATGGTACACTCACATAACAGGTAGCTAGGCTACTCTAAAGACCCAAACAACACCACTTGGGCCGGGAGCAGACTGGCTGTCAACAGTTGCTCCTCGACAGAACGGAGATGGACGCCTTTATTTCTGGGTGGATGCCGTCAGGAGCTGTGATTGGTCCCTCTGGAACCAATGGGGAGGGCGAAAACAGAGTGTCTGCATCAGCCAATCACAGTGCCGGCCACCAGGAGCGAAGATTGAGTGTCAGGTGTCGGCAATAAACAGCTGGCGTAACATAGATGTATATTTTTGTTTTTGAATACTTCTGAATTGGCTAAAAAATTCAACCCAACCTACAAAGTACAGGTTCAAATACCTGTTGGTGGGTATAAAAGATCTGCAATGGACCGGCAACCTGTTCAGGTGTACCCTGCCTCTTGACTGCTTATTGCTGGGATGCGCTCCTGAACTGGATTAAACCAGGTCCTGTTCCAACCGACCTGACCTTTAGTCAGTTCCCTTTCCTGCATTTCTATCATACGAGACGTTGGAGCAACAAAAACCCGGCTTGGTCTAAGTCGTCTGCTGACTGGTCGGATCACAGATGTACTAAATGCTCGTTACCATAGACGTGGACGAGCAGATAGCTGCTGCCTATCTTTAAACTTTAAAATGCTTTTATACATCACTTTCTCAGGGAGGGTGAAGCCTGTGATGGATGTCTGACCCTTTATATCCCGTCCAGGTTTACAACCCAAACACAACATATTCCATATGGTAGATCAACTATCATCATCATAAAGACAGATCACCATCACTGTGTTGCTAAGAGACCTGAACACGATGTTGAAGCCACTTCCTGTCGCTCTCCTCTCCAATCAGAGAGCTTAAACTGACAGTAAGAAACCATCGAGTGATCAGAAGAGTGAATAAAGCCACGAGGATGTTTCTGATACACGATGGCTTTAACATACAGACTATGTTCAACAGCAGGGAGAAGTTACTGTAACACCAGTATGATCCAGGCTTTAATGGGATGTGCAGGAAGCAGGAAGTGTTGCATAAAATCATAGCAGGGAGTGAAGAAAGAACTGCATCTTAAAGCAGGACTGAAATACTGAAATAAAAGAGCCGATGTGGATAAACCTGCCTGGAAAGAGACTTTCTTCAACCACATTGACCCCAGTTTCTCCTGTAACAACCCTCCACCAGCATTGTGATGCCATGGCTCATAGCGTTTAGCTAACCCATTCAGAACAACATGCTCGTCAGAGTTCGATAGAGAGGATGTGTTAGCATACTGGTTCTAAGGGGAGTGCATAAGCTAACCTGTGGCTGCTGGGGAGCTTGTAGTACCTTCAAAGCTTCAGCTGGTGCGTTCACATCCAAGCCGAGCAACACGATGAAGCCTAATCTGCACCGATGGGATCGTGTCTCTTCAGGTTTGTCTGATTCTGATGCTCAGCATCCACCACAAAGCCGATGTGTGTGTATGGATGTGAGCAACGGCCTCACACTAAATCAGTACAGAAAGGTCTTCTGCTCCGGCAGTGTTGGAACAATTAAAGGGAGAAGGATTCACCGTGGTTCAACAGGAAGCGGTATTAGCAGACATGTGGAGGTGTTCCAGTCACTTGCTCTCACACACACACACACCATGCAGCCCAGGGCTGGTTTTTAATGGCTGGATTACACACAGACATGATACTGCACCACGGGGCAGGAAGTAGTATCTCTGAAAGGGCAAAAGCTGCTGGAACCAAATTGTTTTTGACTCGTCTTTTACCTTTTCAGGTCAAATAAAAGCTCTGAGCGGCTGCTGGGTGTTGGTTTCCTACAGGCTCTGCAGACACACTTTCTGCTGGTGTGTTTATAAAAGTGGGCTGTTTTAGCTTCCTTTAAAGCTCAGGACTTCCTGTTGGAAACGGGGATGCTCCCTGAAAAGCACAGTGATTAATGAAGGGCCACCATCATCATCATCATCATCTTGATCATTTTGATTGTTCAGTAATCTTGTTCAATAATCTTGTATATTCCCGTTGTGAGCCTCAGTACACAGTCTCAGAGGCGACCATTATGGGACCATTTAATGTCGACCTCTTATTAATGACACCATAGCTCAAGCAACCCGAATAACTAACATGCATGGCTTACATACAGAAGTGTGTATGGACTAAACCATTCCTGCAGGTACCCAAAGACATCCAACTATAAGAAAATCATTAAAATATTTACAATAAAAGTTTCAGAAAGGCCATACACACATTTACACTAATCCTACATTACTTAACAATCATACAAAATAAACTAAACAACAATTAACTCCAACAATAAACATTATTTGTCCTATACTTCCCCTTAATCCACTTTAAACCTTCCTATACTTCCCCTTAATCCACTTAAAACCTTCCTATACTTCCCCTTAATCCACTTAAAACCTTCCTATACTTCCCCTTAATCCACTTTAAACCTTCCTATACTTCCCCTTAATCCACTTTAAACCTTCCTATACTTCCCCTTAATCCACTTTAAACCTTCCTATA
>JBAMHV010000026.1:13851780-13862086 GCA_037177535.1 Pseudomugil gertrudae | reverse complement strand
ATGAGTTAATACTAAATGCTATATCTTTGTAGCTGTAAAATGACAGCTGGTTAGCATCAGTTAGCATGAGTTAATACTAAATGCTATATCTTTGTAGCTGTAAAATGACAGCTGGTTAGCATCAGTTAGCATGAGTTAATACCAAATGCTATAGGTTTGTAGCTGTATAATGACAGCTGTTTAGCATCAGTTAGCATGAGTTAATACTAAATTATATAGGTTTGTAGCTGTATAATGACAGCTTTTTAGTATGTATAGTAAATAAAACTATGCTGTTTGAAAAGTAGTTGAAAATTTTGTTAGCAAGCAATGCTATTGCAAAATCATCATTGCTACATTTTTCTCAGACAAACATGTAAGACCAAGCACTGACATTAGCCCAACTGTTTAGCTGCTAATATAGCTGTTAGAAAAAACATTAACTAAAGCCACTTTGATAAATATGTGACTAGTATTTAGGTTAATCCTGTATTTTATTTGTCATGTACCATCTGTTAGTATCATTTAATGCTACATTTATGGAAAGAATACATGGTCCCAAGCTAGGGCTATACAGTTTACAAACTTGCTTTTTAACATTTTAAAAAGTAATTAGGGGGAGCTAAAGTAAAAAGGGGAGCATTATTATAAACCACATCATGTTAATCTTTCCTGGAAACTAAGCCAAGCAGACCAAGATGTTAGCAAACACTAGCTAATCTTAGCTAAGGTTATAATTCTACTGGCTTACAGCATCCATTTTACCCATTGTTTAGCTAGCTATATTTAAATAAATGTTAAAGTAGTTTAAAAAATAGAAACTGCTCCTCTTCATTTTATGAATAAAAACTATGTAAAGGACATTTTATACTTCAGAAAACTTTAAAAAACTACTAAAAACCAATGCATTATGCTGCTTTAAATGTTTCCAATGAACTATAGATGATATGGAAACAGGACTTCCTTTGTCCTCCGTTTCCAGATATTTAGACGCTAGATCTAAATTTACACCGTGAGAATTGTTTGGAAAATTGTCACACAGGTGACACAACCCAACCCTGACATTGCAGGAAATGGAGCCCGATGGGGAGGAATGTTGGACCCCCACGAGAATTTATTTACCTCTTCACAGTCGTCTCATAATCAATCACAACCACATTGCTTTGTTTGAAAGGTTTTTTTTTTTTACTTGCAGTGTCTGGAACAAATCACGATAAAAACAAAGAACCTGCGACTGAAAGGGTGAGACGTTTTACGACAAATCGTCTGTTTTTAATCAACCCGCTGAAAGGAAATGTACATATCAAAGCAGTCTGGTGCAGCGTGTGAGGTCTTCTAGGTATGCCTGCACATAAACCTGTAAATTCACCTGAACATTCAAAAGCAAAGCGTTTATTTCCAAACAATTTCAAGCTGCGAGACAAACAGGAAGGAAGAACTTCAGAGGATCAGAGTTTATATGCAGCGGTAATAGTTTACAGGAGACATTTGGCTCGTCTGCCATTTTTAATGACACGTTACAGCTTTGCAGCCGCATCTGAAACGCTTCTCTGGTTTGGGGTCGTCTTCCTGCCAACTGCAAAGACAAGAGAAACCCCAGAGCCAGCGTACATAAGACCTGGTGATTGTCATCTAATTAGATCCTGTCATTGTTCTCCCACAGGATCTCTAAATCTGGAAGGAAAGGCACACACCTTCCTCCCCTTCTGTCCTTTTCAACGCACCCCCGGCACAACTTAAATATTCTCACAGTAAACTAATAAAAGAGCTGAAGGAGAAGAGCGAACACGGGGAGGTGTTGAGCCTTTAGGGTCACCTGTGGCGGACACGTAAAACAGCACAAACACAAACAACTTCTCTCAAACGGCTCTGACAAGAAGCAATTTAAACCGAGGTAACCTCGACCGATATCAGGCTGTAGTTGCTGTGGTTACAGAGATGTCTGCAGCTGTAAACGCTGCCATTGTGCCGTGTAATATCTGAGCGGGTATCGGGATATAAACGACATGAAGCGACGTTTGCAATATGTACAGTCGTTTCAGTTCAACAAATGGCTGCTTGGGATCATTAACCGTGCTTCCTACACTGCATTCAGGACATGTGGTACAATGTGATAGAAGCAATCTCCTTTATATGATAAAATAAAGCTTGTTATGACGAGTTTAATGTGAAAAATCCTGACTGGGTGTGCTAAACAAACATTTCATTAATGGCCTAGGTTAAAGAAAAGCATCACCTCATTCACCAGAACATCTCTGTTTTCATGTGAGTGCAAACAAAGCAGTAACACCAGGAACCATGGGGGGCAGCGTCGCACAATGTAGCTCGTGTATGACTAGCAAAAAGAAGCGGCTGCGACACATGAATGGGTGTACAGATCACTGCCCTGCGGGATTCCGGTACTGGAGGGTTCCCCGGCCCTGTTCTGGTGCCTGAAAACCATCCAAACTGAGGGTTCAAGGAGAGTATGCTGCGTTTGACTGGTAACTGACACACAAATATGAGGCACCATAAGGCTAAATAGATCGTAAAATGCACATTTAGCCTCAATGTTAGCTGACTTTATCATAAAGCTGCTAAACAGACACAAAAAGAGAACAAATTCTGTGACTTTTTGGCTTTAAACTAAAATATAACATGGTAAAGTTGTTGCTTTGTCCTTATTGCAGGATGGAGACCCCAACAATGTACGATGGATCAGACAGGGTCTGAACAGTGTTCAATGGAAACAAAATCACAATTGTTGCCTTTATTTAGTAAAAAACTAATGCAAACAACTATAAAAAGCTCTTCCGTTCCACACAAACCATCTCTGGGAGGCGTTAGCAATGACACTGGAGTCACATTAACATGTGATATGTGCATCCAAAAAGAGGAAGCTGTATTGGATGTTTCATGGACTGGAAGGAGATACGCACATGTAGAGCCAGGAATGCAAATGGCTCAGTGGTGAGGACCAGGTTCGGTGTCAGGTTTCCGTGACATTAGCGGACAGGAAGTGTAACCCCTCCCAGGATTCCCCCTCGTCCTTCAGCTGATACCGTATCACCACCCCCACTACCGGCCGGCAAATTCCACTGAGATTCAATTTCTCCCCTCCGCCTTGGAAACAAGGTAGGGCTTTAGTGATCCACACCAATTCTCTTTCACTAGCTGAGGATCAGGGTTTGTGGGCACAATAGCGGTCTTTGTAGAGGAGGAAGTAGAAACCTTTAGTCTGAGGAATGCCAGACATGCGGCTCCAATTCTCTGAGCCCAGAAATGTGATCCGATGCAACAATGGCAGCCGACGGAGGATCAGAGGGGGCAGATTGAGAGAGAGCGGCCGAGGAGCTTACTGAAGGCATGAAAATGTCTCACAGCGATGCAGCAGATGCCACATGCTCCAGAGACTTTCAAACCCATTATCCCATGTTTCAGCAAACCGAAACATCGTCCCACAATGTCCCTTACATTAATATTTAATACGCAAAGGGTCCAACATGTCCTCAGGGCCTTTATGGCATTGGTCTCTGCCCAAGGGCCCGTGTTGGTGCCCTGGTGGACGCATGGTGCAGACAAATGGGGTTAATGAGTGTTTTAGTGCTACTTTTACTGTATGAAAAGGGCTTTATAAACAGTTTGTTTAATTAAGTTAAATAAAGTAACCTCTGACTCACATTTGTTGCTGCTTTTGGTAAATCTGCTGAAAAGATTTAACAGAAAAAAACATCCGAGGCGGATTAGTGAGAGAAAACTAAGTTTCAGTTCACGTCAATCCTCTATGAGATCGAGACCAATGCCAAAACAATCTGTTGAGTGGCAGAATACTGAAACGGCCGTTTTAAGCTGCTTTAACCAAAATCTCAACACAAACAGGGGCTCCATTTGTAGAAATGGGGATTTATAACCCATCTAAGAGTCCCCTGCTCAATACCACCGACAACAAAGCTCATTGTTTAGATTTACTTTCCCACGACTGCTGCAGGATGCAACAACCAGCTGTGTCTGAAATGGTAAACAAAGTCAGGCTACGTTAGCTCGTTAGCATAGGAGATACGTTATCCAGAGATAAGGGGTATACGGTATCGTTGATATGCATCCATCTGGATTTAACCAGCATGTGGTCGTGGTGCATCGTTAGCACAACAAGGTGGCGCCAAGTCGTTTGCTAACCATGCTAACGTTTAACTGCTGCGCAGTTCTGGTACAAAGTGTGTGTGGCACTTTGTATTTATACGTACGATTATATACAGTTCACATGTACGATTTATACGATTGTTCTAGCTAACTAGCTAAAGCATCAGAAGTTTATGTCATGCTTTTGCAAGCTGGGATAAGAGAAAAACCATAAAAAAGGGCAATTTGATTGTTTTTCCTGAAATCAGGTGTCGTATTATAAGCTTTATCGACATACTTTAGTTTAGCCTAATTCTTCTGGTAATGGTGTTTATATTTCCCTTTAGTTATTCATCCACAGCCACATCTTTACTTAAAATGAACACGAGAGACGTCTAAAATAAGCTAAAGAAGTTTCTCTATTACACTTTCACGATACTTTTATTTCAACACGCCCAAAAACACATCTGAGCGACGTTCCAGACGCATTTCTACATAAAACCGTTTCCGTTAACAGTTTTTAATCGCAAATTTTTATATATATATATATATAAAATTTATTTTATTTAATTTTGTTTTATTCTAATATTTTTGTAAGGTGACCTTGGGTCCTGAAAGGCGCCTAGAAATAAAATGTATTATTATTATTCAGGTTCTTGGGGTACTAGGAATGATTAAAACCTGTAACTTTTTCTCTTCTCAGGGCAGCGAGACATAAATGATGATTTTTTTCTTCTCTTGGACGTTATCAGGAACATCTCGTGGTTTAGTCTTGATGTATCGGGCGAGCAATGAGCGATTGGTTGTACATTAGAGGTGGGCGTGGTCGCCGCAGATGAGCATAAAGAAAGTTGACTCTCTGCTCGATGCCAGGAGGATAGCATTAATGATGGAGGTGTTGACAAACAGAATACGATACATTACACGTTTATTGAGTGATCGACCCAAAACCTACTTTTTTTTTCCAGAACGAGGCCCTGATTTCTTCTGGAACGACCTTCAGTACAACATGTTGCCTGAATCATGATCAATCTGAATGAGAACCGATGCTCTACATCCGGGGCTTAAAATAACTGAACCAAGTCAGGATATCAGGTCATTTCTGAGCCGTTAAAACTGAGCAAAGGGGCATGTTGTAACATCTACATCGCAGCCTCTGCGTGAGATTTAATTCCTACTAAACTTAAACACCTCTGCTGCAGCACCAAAGAGGCCTCGGCTTCATCAGATCCCGACAAAGCAAAGCTTAGAGCAGCAGGATGGAGAACAACTGGAACTGGGAGGCATTTACCTTAATGACCCAAATTACACCCATCACCCTCCCTTTTAAACACACACACACACACGCCGACACACACCAGGCTGCTCATTAAGCCACTCATCTCTGTAGAGGAGACCACCTCCGCATGGGTGGAGGTTTGATTCGGTTCTTTGTCCTGGCGCATGGCGGGGGTCTCACAGGGATACGCCCCTTTAACACACCTCAGGAGAAAGGACTGTGTTAGGGTGGGGGGTAGGGTGGCTCCACTGATCTAATAACACACACACACACACACACTCCTCCTCCTGACCCACCAGGTTACGCTTCGTTCCCTCTGAAGCAGCAGAGACGGAGCTCAGAGTCTACAGAGGAAGTTATGTCCGACATGGCCGAGGAATTCCAGCAACAGCTGGCTGTGGAGCCTCCCACACACACACACACACACACACACACACACCTCAGAAAGCAGGGTTTGTTTACACACTCTGCAAACTGGGGGACCAGCCAGGAACAAAGTCCACACAAACAACACAGAGTTGCACAATGTTCCCTAAAAGAGAAGAAGAAGAATGTACCAGATGTGAAAATGAGCTTCAGCTGGGAGGAATTTATCCAGCATTCCTGCTCCCAAAATGGGTCACATTCACATCATTCTGCAGCATTCCTGCTCTGAACATCACTTTTTTACACATAGTGTGCAGGACAGGTGAGGGGGTGAGGAGAGAGGGGAGGTTACCTGAGGTGTCCCACAAACTGAGCTCGATCCTCTGGGTGTCCATCTCAAAACTGGCCGTGTAGTTTTCAAACACCGTGGGGATGTAGTTCTGTAGGGGGGGAAATGGTACATGTTGGGTCAACACGCGCGCGTGAGCGAGAAGAAGTAACATTATGATGCGCGCGCGCTCACCTCTGGGAAGCTGTCCTTGGCGAAGGCGTGCAGCAGCGCGGTCTTCCCGCACTGGCTGTCCCCCACCACCACGATCTTACACTGCACGCTCTGACCCGGATCCATGCTGGACTTCTGGCACGAGCGTCTCTCCTTCATTGGTTTCAGTGGCGCGCGGAAGTTAGAAAAAAACACGAGTCCCGTGCGGTAGCTTCCTGCCAGCGCGCGCGTGTGCCTCCCGGTGTGACCGCGTCGTTGTCTCCGCCTGATGTGAGCCGGTAAAGCCATTTGCCTGTATTTATAGGGGTGGCGCGAGCCAATGGCAGCAGCCTGTCACGCGGAGGCTCGTCCCTCTTTTCCTGAGAGGCTGTGCGGCTTTTCCGCCCTCACTGCGCCTTTTCCGCCCTCACTGCGCCTTTTCCGCCCTCACTGCGCCCCCGTTTGGACTACAGGACACAGGCAGAAAAATGAAGAACTGAAGCAAATTAATCAGATTTTCACCCACTTTGTTTTTAAGATGTAATGAAATAAAAACAAAGGGAACCACACACACACACACACACACAGACCATCTTATGAAATAAAACCTGCTGTTTGGTGAAAACTGGATCATTTGAAAAGTTTTATAACTGGGACAAAATGGAAAGTTTGTCTGTGGGTGCGCTGTATTTATGGCTCCGGCGAGCCGGGTGGGCGGAGCTTCCTCCTCATTTACAGCAGGTAATGATCACTGATTGGTTAGAAAACCCCTTAAATAAAATAATTATTAATAATAATAATAATAATGATAATAAACTTGTTAAAAACATAGTGAGCTAAACTTCCATTTTTGTAAAATAATTTGAAACAATTTTTTGTGATTTTTATCATGTAATAAATTTAATACACAAGAAATAAACCTTTTTCTTTAATCTAAAAAATAATCATTTTTTTTAATTTGGTGTGATGTAAATCATCTATCTATCTATCTATCTATCTATCTATCTATCTATCTATCTATCTATCTAAGATACAGGAATGAATTTTTATATGTAATCTGGTTAAATGTGAGATAATTTTGAGCTTGATTGTGTTAAAAGAAATTAGATTTTTTGTGTGATTAGATAAATTCCATCATTTAAATCTGGTTAAGTGCAGCAATAATACAGGAGAGTAAAAAATTAAATAACAGTGTTGTTGTTAATTCAGCTATAAATCAGCAAAATAACTTATTTATTTGGTATTTTATTTAAAAAAAAACAGCTCGAAAGTTGCTGGTATAAATAACACAAAAGGTGAATGTACGGAAGCAGAGAGTGGCCAAAAATGTTTTTTGTTTGTTTATTTAAAAAAATGTAATCTCAGAATAACAAGCATTGCTTGGTGCCAGTGAATATTCCTGTGAAAAGGCACATGCCTGACCCTGCCTCTTCCTGAAAACGTTATCGCTCCACGTCACGGGATAAACGGGGAAATGTCGGGGTGGATGAGCAACAGGAGCTGGAAGCCAGACACAGCCGTTCCCAGTGTCGCACTGGTTGTGAGAAAGAACATGGTGCCAGTGCAGATAAGAAACAACAGAGTGTGAAGCAACACATAAATATGTGTAACATCATCATATACACTGACTTATATTGCTTTTGGCTAGCAGGGCTAGACTCATCAACATCCGGGAAAAACCAGCTCGTAATGCCACTGGTTGGGTAGTTCCTACCGTCGCCATCTTAGCAGCATCACGTCTGCTGTTGCTCCCTAAAAATACACGACTGGGCAAAAAGTTTGAACTAAGAGAGCAGCTGAGCGTGGGAGGTGGATGACTGATGTCTATCAAACTCTAAGCTACCTTTAGCGCAGAGCTAACTCTGATTTAAAGGAACCTAACTAGCTACTGGATGTAGGAGGGCTAAAGCCTCCTAAAGTTTCCCAACTCTACCCCTATAAGTACCACTACATGTTTCAGAGGCAACCCTAACACACCAGAATGAAGTGAACGAGTCCTTATCCGGCTTACAAAGAACTTAATCAGAAGGTTCTTTAATCTGAATCAAGTCTGTTGGAGCAGGAAGCAGGATTGGGAAACACTGAGTTTAAGCTAAGATGCGCTGTTAGCGAGCTAAAACCGCGTTTGTGCTACACTCTGCCTTCATGCCGCCAATATTAGATACCTGTCAATCAAAAGGACACGCCCCTAATTATGCAGAATTTCAAAATAAAGTCACATACACCCCCTCACAGGTAAACATGACCTATTAAAGCTAAAATGTGTTTGTACCAGGCTGTAAACATGTTTATTTATGCTGTAAAGTTGCTCTTTTAAACATGGGGAACTGCTGTAGCCCCTAGTGGACGAAGGAGGAACTGCATGTTTTAGCACTTCCTCTTTTAAACTGCACACTGCCTCAGGAACAAGTTCTGCTAGCTAGGAGCTAGCTTACGCAGCAGATATTTACAGCAAGAATAAAGAGATTTTATTTCATATAACTCACTAAAAGTTTGACGTATCAGGAGAAAATGTTGCTACCGTTTCTACCAGTTCTACGAGTTGCTGGAAACCTTCTGACTGTAGCTGCATTGTTGCTAATGAGTTAGCGGACGTGCATCAGTGTGTTTTATGTTTTTTTTAAACTGAGACACAATAAAAATGTTAATTTACCTTGTTGTAGGCTGAAAATATGAATCTACATATTTGTGCAGTTTTAGGGAGGTTTTTGTTCATTATCAGTGTGTAAAACATGAAGCTATCCCCGTGATACATGGAGCCCTTCTGGTCTCCAGACTTCATTTCGCTGCCTTCAGGCTATCCCCCGCCCAACATGAAATCATGGCTAATTTTTACAGAAAGCAGCGTTCTGCGACAGCGATCTGACTCGGAGGGACTGGCAGTGTTTTTACAGTGAGACAGCAGCTCCGCCCGACAGGCTGTGTGGTGGGAGTCCCGTCTGTTGTGTGGGAGCGTTGCCTCCAGGCCACAACAGGCCCGAGAGGCGGGGAATTTACAGCGTCTTGGCTGCTATCTCTGTACCATATGCATTAGACCTCATTAAAATTCTGTCCCTATGAGAACATCACAGATTCGTACCTGCCTGAGTTGTAAAATGATGTTTGTAATCGGTAATAAGTCCAGCTTGCAGAGGATAATGTAACAGATAACGGCGCTGTGTGCATGCTGTGCCTTTCTTGGTCCAAAGCCCGTTTGTGCAGAATGACATCATGCAATATAAATTAGTGTGTAAATGTTCAGACATCATGGAAAAATGTGCCCCTCCTCTTCTTTTTTTGGTTTTATTGGACTATGATTGCAAACAGAAATCAATGCACACATAGTGGAATGACTTGTGTCCCAAATACGCTGCAGAAAACCTGAATTTCCCAGAATAGAAACGAGGGTGTCACCTGTTTCTGGTCACAAGCTGCTGCCTTTCACACTTCCATAAAGACGCAGAGCAAGTTTACTCTGATTTTCATCATATGTTTCTGTTTGTTTTACAAAGCCGGGGCTCCAGCGCTTCAGGTAACATCGGTAAGCTCCTTTGGGAATACCTGCTCCTGGTATGGAGCTACCTGACACACAGAATAAAATATACAGCAGAAACTCCTGAAAGGTGACGAGTATCCACCAGCTCTGAGTGAATATGACAGCTGGTGAAATAATACCTCTAAAATATAATGATAATAATGATAAATTGCACATTTTATTCCACAGACATGATAATTAGTTAAGCAAACAAAAGGCAGTGAGAGCTCTTTACCTCATAATGCTTTATTGCACATCTGGGTCAACAAAACCATGTTGTTCAAGCTTATCTTTTGCTGCTGTTAAAATTAAAATCAGCAGCGGATATTATTTTACTATTAATAGTCATTTCTTTTCTTTTAATGCTATAAGGATGGATGACAGCTTATAAAATAGGCAGGAAATAAAGGTGTAAAAAAAACAACCCTGTAGCATGCTGCATGCAACTTGTTGAATAGTGGACACGGCTGCTATGGAGCAATATAGCATTATGTACAGTACATATAATACTACCGCTAGGGGGACAGTACGTAGCATTATGGCCGCTAGGGGGACAGTACGTAGCATTATGGCCGCTAGGGGGGCAGTA
>JBAMHV010000026.1:13776448-13789239 GCA_037177535.1 Pseudomugil gertrudae | reverse complement strand
TGTGCGATTGATGAAGGGTTGTCCCAATTCATAGGGGTAACTTGCTACCCCTTCCCCTTGTGGCTTGTAGTCAAGGGGAAGGGGAAGGGCCAAGGGGTAGGGCTGGAGGGGAGAATTGAGATTGGGCCTAAAGCAGGCAGGGACTGTGAGCAGGAAATAAACAGCCGGGTTGGTTTTGTGAGGACAGCAGGTCAACAGTAGCATAAATAGTTTGCGCTGTGTCTTCATTTCAACGTCCATATCACGAGCAAACACAGGACGCAGAGTTTTAAGGGATAATAATGACCTGAGCGTGGAGCAGAGTCACAAACCTCATTACAGATTACAATTCTCAGGAATAATTTGTGTGGGGGGGAAATCATCCTGCATGCCGCGAGTGACAGGAGGTCCCCGGGGCCGGCTTGCTGACAGTTGCTGGATTTTCATGGAAATGAGGCGAAATGTTTAGTGTGGATGTCGTTAGAGCTGCTCAGAGACAGACGTGTGCTTCCACACGCTGAAACACTGGGTAAAACAGGTGGATTTTCTTTACCTGCACATCCTTTTTGTTGTTGTTGCCGCCGTGTTCGTCTCGGCTGCCCGGGCTCTGGTCGGCCACCTCGCGCTTGGTGCCGTTGTCTTTCGCAGGCGACGCCGAGTCGGCGGCCTCGGAAACCTTCATCGTTTCGGCGTCCGCGCTATCGGACGTTCTCATCGCAAAGTCTTACGGGGAGATGCTGGCAAACACAGAGAACCTGAAAGACACCGGTTAGGAGGTCAGATCTTTCCAGAAGAACAGATGGCCGGTGGAGATCAGAGTCGTCGTTTAGGATGAACGGAGCGAGAGGAGACTCTCGTGGTCATGAGAGAATCCATCAGTCGCACATAACCCCCTCAGTCTTATTAAAAACAACCTGTGCTTGTACATTACAAACAGCCTGGGTGTGACAGAAATGTGTTTAAATGGAACAAAAACAGGTGAAAATAAACGATCACATGAATAAATCTGCATATAATGTTTATATAAAGTTTTACACATGTGTACTGGGAGGGGGTTGGGTTACTTTTATTTATTTATTCTTTATTTTTCTGTTTATTTTAGTGGTGGATAGCTACATTTAGCCACTCTTAGTGATACTTATAATTAGCTTCTTTATGTTTCTGTTTATTTTTGTCATTTCTTTCTGTTTCATTGTATAGCGCTGTGAGCTGTCCTGTACATGAAAGGTGCTGTATAAATAAACTTGCCTCCTCTCTGATTGGTTGATTTCACCGGTTGCGTTTCAACTGTACGACTCAACACCGCCCCCTGTGATTTCTGCTGGTATTACACCGCTTTCTGTTTAAAGTGACGGATAGCGAAGCACCGAATGAGGAGGAAAGCATCTGAAGACCATAATACTTGTTTGTTCCTGACACAGCAGAAGATTTACGGCCATTTCATTTTGTTTTTACATTATTTTGTTACGCTGTAATTAAAATACAGACATAAGTAAAAGTTAAAAGACTGTGAGGTACTTTTCATGGGATTCAGAAATTAAGGTATCTTAATCTGAAAATTGTAAATATCTTAAAAATGAATCGTAACAAGGAACTGATGCATCCAAAACTTACACAGCTCTGTATTAGGACTAAAACTCTGTTTCTTTCACACTAAAACACAAGAAAAACCTCAAATATCACAAAAAGAGGATTTTCAAACGTGTAACGCAGGTTCAGCTTCCTGTACATGAAAGGTGCTGTATAAATAAACTTGCCTTAAATGTATAATGCACTTTGTGCATCGTCTTTATTGTATGAAAAGGGCTTTATAAATAAAATTAGGTATGTTAATTGCAATACATTGGAACTTATACTCACATATATAAAACACATAAATATGCATTTAACAGGTGAAAGTCAGTAAATGTAATTTGTTATGCTTAAATGGAATAAATAAATAAAATATTGACATTTAAACACATAATCCAGTTTAACCAGTAAAAAAATCACACTTAACTTCCCTAACTAATAATAATAATGGATGAAAGAGTAAAAATGAATGATTAATGTCCTGTTCCAGTCCTTCCTGTGGTCCCATCTTCTCCCGTCGCCATGGCGATCAGCTCCAGCCGTTACCGACACAAAACGCTCGTGTTGCCGCCGTTATTGATGGCTCTCGTCTGAATGGAGTGGGCTCTGAATTAGTGACGCCTCGTGTTGGAACAAAGCTCTGCGGTGGAGGCGGTTTGGTGTCACCGCCGCTCACCACTCAGTTTCCCCGCGCTGCCTCGCGGCTCCTCCGGCAGCTGTTCGGCCTGACACCATGCACGTGAACGCAGCAGGAGGAGCTTTTATTCATTCATTTATTTATTTATTTGTCATGCATTCGATAAATGTGTTTTTATGTATGCGTCTTGTCCCGGCGCTCTGTCTGCAAATGAAGTTCCTGATGGATAAATAAAGTTATTTGAATTTTCATTGGGAGAAAAAACACGAGTGTTTGATGGAAGGTTATCAAATGGAAACTCTCTTCGTGGAGTATTTACCCTGGTAACAGCTTGTGGGGAACGGTGGTTTGTGACTCTGCGGGGTAAATTGTGATGGATAGCTTACCCTTTAGGCCATGTACTGACATTATCCAGCATTTCTAGCTCATCCAGGAGGCTTACACATGCAGGGAGTGTGTGTGTTACAACACCATTATTTCACACGCTGTGTTAAAATAAAGATCACCATCGCTTGTTAAGAGACATCTATTTGGATCTAATGGTGATTATGTCAGATTTCCACCAATCAGAGAGCTTAAATGGAGGGTCCAATCAGAAGCCAGAGATCAACAGGTGAGCAGAAAAGCAGGAAATGGTGAATGTGTGTGTGTGTGATGGAGCCACACAGCAGCAGAGCCGGGCTTTGTGAATAAAGCAGCTAAATAACATAAAATATGTCAAATATGTTTCATGTGTTTCCTCGTCACTTCTAAAAGAAATTAATTAATTTCTGCTTCTTTAGGTGTTTATTTCTCACAAAGTAATTTTAGCATCATACTAACTGAAGGAAGTGGAACAGAAGCTCGAGCTTCTACAAGCCTTTTCCAGCCATAGTTTTGTTATTAAACGTGACGTTTTTACCGCTTTGCTTGTGCAGGAAACGTGTAGGAAAGCCAGAGATCCCTCTGATGTGCTGGATTTTACCTACAGTCGTATCAGGATGTATCTGTGTCATGCCACGACCTTCCTCTGTTGATGTCACGGTGCAAGTTCATCCTGCTGATCTCATTATGCAGGCCTCATGCAGGGTTTACATACACACACATGCACCGGGGGTGGGGTGGGGGAGACATCTGCTATGTGAGAGCTATGATTAATAGGTTAATTAGGAATGGGCTCTTCACATTTACTTTGCAGAACTGGATCCACATGGTGGGATTTGGAGGTTGAGCCGGACATGCAGCCAGCGCTCCGGAGTTTCTCTGTGTGAACCTGGAGCTGGCCGAGGTCAAGAGGTTAGCTAAAAATGTGTGCTGAATTTCCAATGACCTGTCAGAGGTTTGACGGGGTGAAGCGGGGTGACCCCTGCTGCTGCTTTACATTATTCTACACGCTGAAAGAAAACGGCTTCGTACAGCAGAGTGCTGCTCGTCTCACTGACGGTTTGATGAGTGGAGTCTCCAGCGGCGCCGTGTTGGAGACGTTTCGGGGCTGGCGATGGAGTCTCGCAGAGTCATCCGTTCCTCAGAACAGCAGGGTTTGTATTTCACCGCCCGGTCTCTCATGGCCGAGCGAATCTCTGAATAAATAATATGGATCATAGCTGGTGCTGCATTATGAGGAGCACATTTTACCATCGTAACTGTAACTTATGGCTCATGCAGCCATTTATCCAATCAGAGCGGGATGTGAGTATAAATGCTTTATTAGCATTTCTACCCAATTTAAACTGGTTTTAGGAGAAAAGGACTGGTGTAGATCTAACAGCAGACTTTGTTTTGGTGGAGGTGATCAGTGATTATTGATAAAAGCTGTAGGACTTAGATAAAAGAATTTATCTGACCATTAAATGCATGTCCTATATGGTTGTGCCAGCTTATTGATTTGGGGTTCTTGTCGATAACGTTGGCCAGTTGTTGTCGCTGTTTGTAGGAGGTTATATAATTATTATATAATAATATATATGGCATATAATATATATGGTTATATAATGGCAGAAAAACACTGATTTCATCACATAAAATCATTTTTTTACCTTTACATATTTGAAATTTAGCATTTAATCTACTTTTTAAGCCATGGTGAACTATATTCAATAGCTGGTTAGCTGTTAGCTAACCACCATTTAGCTGGCACCCTGTTAGCCTGTTAAAAGCCATCAATATAGGTTACCTGTCAATCAAAACATCATTGCCTTACTTATGATGAATTCCTAGGACAAATATTGATAACAATACAAGTCGATGCACGTTGTAAGATAGAAAAATAAAAGGATTATTAAAAAATGTACATGTTAGCTTAAGGCTAACGTCATGATGTTAGCTTAAGGCTAATATCAATAGAAAATACCATTGGTAGGCTAGCGGTTAGCATGAATGAAGGATCTAAAGAGAATAAAACAGCTTTGTCCATCAACAAATGCTAATCTGGACCACATTATCCATGTTTAGTGAGCAGTAATTTACCAGAACTGTTGCAGGAAAACATTTTCTGAGATATCTCACCATCAGAGGCTTTTTCTGGATTCCCCGGGACAATCAGAGAAACTTTTCTTTGCTAGTTTATAACTAATTACATAATTTTTAGTCTTAGATTTAAGTTTTACCGGCTCACCGTTGCTGCTTTTACACCTGCATCGAGGTCAGAGAGTCCTAGAAATCTTCCGGTGAATGCAAATGTGTGTGTGGGGGAGATTTTCCCTCCAGAACAGCCGGAGTAAAAGACTCTGGATTACCAGCAGGTGAGGCAACGTATGAGCTCCTTCCCCGTCGCTGATGTGTGGGGATGCAGTAGCAGCACAATGAGGAGCACCAGCTGGGTTGCACCTCCTCCTTCACATTCAGCAGAACGCTCCCTGCTGTGATGTGCAGAAAACCTGGATCACACCGTCTCTACAAAACCTTTTACACTATTTTTAAAGACATGTTTCAATAAATCACCAGCAGGGGTTTAATAAGAACAAATAATCGATATATATACGATGCGTCATCGTGTAGATGGTCAGGAATCACAGAAACATGGCGTAAACGTCCCACCCCGTCCCCTGCAGGACACGAAGACAGAGACAAACAAGAGGACGTACTTGTTGCGTAGCCAGTGGTGGTTTGTGGCTGGTGACGTCAAAGAGGCTGAGCCAACCGCTGCCATCCAGGACGTCTTGTGCCCATGCCTGCTTCAGCTGCTGTGCACGACGAGCCGGGCCTCCGACACCCTCATGACCCCTGCAGACCTGCAACCCGGAGAGGGGGGGGGTTAGTGCTGCGTTGTGTGGAGCGAGCCGGGTCGAAGGTCACGCATCGCTGTCAGGGAGTTTACGCGGACTGACAGGAGTCAGGAACATATTTCTGTGTTTATTTCGAGGCCTGTGCGTGCCGTCGCACCGTAAATAATGGATGAGGCTCCCCTGCCGAGCTCAGAGAGCAGCGGGGGGAAAACTCCTCTGCAGACTGATGCCACGTGAATTCAGGCTCCTGATCTGAAGGAGAAATCTGAGACAAACCGATTCTGACCTGTTTTAACATGTAACGTCTGTCTCTTACTGGGACAAAACGGACACAAAAAGGACGTTTAAATGATTAAAACCCTTCGTTAGATCCCCCATGCTGAACATCTTGTGCCAGCGGACGTGTGATCCTACTCATCTCCATCTCAGCATGATCTCCCAAACATCTCCCCCCTAAACTTCACCTTACGACCCTTCTGAGCCGAAGCCGCCGACGCACACGGTGAGCGTTTGGAACGGACGCCATCGGCTTTCTTGCTTTTGTTTCAACACGACTAAAAAAAACCCACATTTCTGAGGTTTAACGGCACCAGCGGGGGAGGCGAGTCAGGCGTACCACCAGCGGAGGCAAAGTTGCTGCGGACGCTCCGGCTCCAGTACATAACGCACCTCTTTACCTGTTTAACGGGGGAAATGACACACAGATTCACCAGATCAACAGCTTCTAACACACACACACACACACACACACAGCGGTGAACTTGTAGAGATGCTGTCTCGATGTGTTGACAGGGAGTGGTTGGCGCGTATTAAACCACGGCAGAGTGCAGCAACCTGAAACGGGCTCCCTCTGGGATCTTTCGGTGTCACGCGCCCGCCGTCGCCACGGCGATGCAGATTCACAAACACATTAAAATGCATTTAAACTGAAACTGATCAAATCGGATTAAAGACAAACGGCTTTCCTACGAGCCACGCACACGTCTAATGGAAATGAAGGCTTTAAAAGGTGATTAGCCATCAAACCATGTATGTAAGAACACACACACACAAACCAGCACTTTTCCACACACACACCGCACAAGCTGACCTTCCCCTCCCACGCCTCTGCCCAGCTCTTGTTCTGGGCTCGAGCAGAGGTGAAGGACCCTCCGTTACCTGCTCTCAGCTCCGTTCTGAGCCGAGAACGAGGAGACAAGTGGAAGCAGGACAAGATGCCCATCACCTCTGTGTAATCTCAGCGAGCGCGCCGTCTTCCTGCCCCAGAAGCTGCAGACGGGAGAAAACGATCCCCGTTTCTGCAAGCGTCGCATGCGGGATAAGAGCCAAACAGCTGGGACACGAGGACAGACACTCAGAGTAAATGCATGTCTCCTCTGAGCGTCCTCCTGATGAGTAAAACATCACTAAAGATCCAGAGCCAGTCTCACTAACGAGTTCAGGTGTCAGATAAACCGTCCATAACATTTTAACGCTGCTTCGCCTTCATGCTGGAAGATTGATTTTAACCTATTTGCTTCACAGAGTCACCGATCTCCTGTTTTCTAACCATTCCTGCAAAACCAGCACGGACTGGGAGCTGCATAATGGGACCAGAGCGCGGACTGGGAGCTGCATAATGGGACCACAGCACGGACTGGGAGCTGCATAATGGGACCAGAGCGCAGCTCTCCGTTTCAGGATGAGGAACTGCTTGTAAGTGAAGCATAAACGGGCACAAACGAGCCCTAATTGCGCTGCTCGCTTTGCCTTCGGGTCGCAGACGCAGCCAGCCTTAATAAATTAAATCTACAGCCGAGCACGTAGGTAATCCATTACCTGTCCCAGAAGAGAGCTTCCACACAACACCGGGCAATTAGAGCAAAGACAATAAGCAGAAAATACACAAGAAAACATGCAAGTCTGGCAGTTTTTACCCTACCAAGCCTTCAGGGAGAAATAGAGTCATTAAAAGTCCATTTACAGACCAAACGGGACATAGATGAGCCTGCTGAAGAGGAGGACTCTTACTGGGTTCATTATCCTTTTAATGAAACCCAGAAACAAGCTTCAAAAGCATATTCCACGTTTCACCTGGCTGAAGCGCTCAGAAATACACACTTTTATAGATAGAAACAAAGAATAAAGCTAATGTGGCTGCAGGACTTTACCTGCATGCCCGGCAGCTCTGCCCGCCATCCCTTCTGCTGCGAGAGCGTTTAGTTTCCATCGTACAGGAGGCACCGTTTAGCCTGGAGAGGAGGCTGGAGTCCACTCCCAGCTCGCTCCTCGGCAGCTGCCTCCTGTACGCCCTGCCTCGACTGAATGAGCGTGGAGGACGGGGGGAGAGGAGAGAGTACAGGGAGTGGGTGTCACAAAGAGAGAGAGAGAGCGCTGAGCGAGCACAAGTCTACCTGCCACAACCCATCAAGCCAACCAGCCTTAGAGACAGCGCCAAATCAACAGCTGGCCTCCGTGTGATGTCAGAGCCTCAGCAGCCAGTCGCTGCTGCCGAGGCCGGAGAAAGCCGACTGAACCAAAGTCAGCGGCTAAACGGGGCTCTTCGTTAGGATGGAGGCGGGAGGAGGAGGAGAGGGCAGCCAGGGACATGGGATGGATTGAAGGAGACTGAGAGGAGCAGAAAATGAGAGGGTGGGAGGTAAAGCAGTTAGAAAAGGAGAAACAGGGGGAGGTGGAGGACAGGTGGAGAGGCGATGGGGGAGGCGCTGGCTGCTGTGCGGACCCGAGCTGTTCACCGGGCTACCTTCCCGCTCTAGTCAGCGCCCCGGAAACCTCCGTTTTCCATCTGAATACACCCTCAAAGCTCCACGGAGCACCGTGCAGATGCCACCACGTACCCGCTCCAGTCTAGACGGCTGTAATGGGATTGTTTGTGTCCTTAACAGCAAAACACAGTGGGAGGAAAAAGTTCCTGCTGTCACTTAGCAACCAGCACCAGGCTGCGACGAGCCATCCCATCCAATCCGGGCCTCATAACTGTAACATTCGTTATGCCCGGTCTCTGAAGAATTTATTTCTGTGCTTTCTTAACCCAGTGGAAAGGTCGCTGATTGAACAAACAGTTTATAGATGGGCTGATTAATTATTTAATAGTCCAAATATTAGAAGAATGAGAGATTTCCAGCCCTACCGCCAGGGAGAGGGCGATGAATAATTTAGTCTTTGGTGAAAGCTATTACATAGCGACCTTAACCTCAATATGTGGGAATGTCACAGGCTCTAAATACACCCTAACCTGCGTAATGAACGGTCAACAGAGCGGCCGCGGGGACAAACACTTATTAGCACATATTTTAAAGCTTAGACACGATCAGGTGTGCTCGCTAACGCACTCACCCCGCAGTAAAACATGCTAAATGCATCCACGCTGCTGGACAGAGATGGGACTCATGGGGGGGGAATAGTGGGGCTTATAGTGGGAGCATCCACCCACCAGGCTGATGGAGATGATGCCATCAGGATCACACTTCCACCTCTATCTGAGCTGAGGCAATGAGGCAGTTATTATCTGGGCTGCTGCGTCTCCATTAGAAAATGTTATGGCTTATTTATTAAGCAAGCATGAATTTGGGTGATTGGATTTGTGATTTATGGCCTTTGACGAGGATAAATCTGGTTCGAGTCAGCTTTTCATGCTCACTTTTACAATTACGCCATTTACATAAATCTGATGATTTATGTAAATGATAATGACTCGTTTTAATCTAGTGTTAGAAAAATTTAATACAAAAATAACACTGATCTCATTTGCTTTACTTGGATCTGTGGTACTTTTAAAAAGGTAAAAACTGGGAAATATTTTGTTAATTTAAGTGTTTTTGTGCTTTCGTTGACTTGACACACACACAAACAGAATAAGAAACATAATCAATATAGTTTCAAGCATAAAAGTTTCAATATAAATAAAAATATATCAATCTTGGATGCCTTTAAGCTTCATGACTCGCTCAACAATTAGAAATCCGTCACACCAGCCTGCCCTGGAAAATCTGACAATTTAATGTTTTATTTCTACCAACAGGCCTACAAATCCCAAACTATAAATAATGCTGTAATGTGTAAATAAATATAGAGAAAACTACAATTCGGCTTATAAAAGATGTTCCTCCGCAGCACAGAAATCCAATTACAGTCCGATTTGTTCACGTAACAAACGGTTAACATTAGCAACACCGACCCTTGCGGCGAACGTCGGGCCGGGCCTAAAAGTTCACGATTTAAGCCGTATTATTCTCCTCCTCGCCGGTAAGTTTTCCACAATAACGCCGAATTAACGTGTCTGTTAAGGGTTTGCATCTGTTTTTTGTTGCGAAGTGTGCGCTTTGACCGAAACGCGAGGGGGAGGGACACAAAAAAAAGACTCGCATTTTGACGTTGGGTCGGGGGGGCTAAGCTAAGCTAAGCTAACGGCTCCTACTACCTGGCACCGTGGGCTTGCTAACGCCTGACCAGCGGCCAAACACCGGCGCCCCGAGCTGTCACAGAGCAGCGAAGACAGACGTTTCCGCATGACTAGCTCGTCTTATATCGCTTAAAACAGCGCAATAGATGTTATTTATCTCAAAGCGGTGAGTGGTTGGGCGGGGAAAACTGCAGATATGTAATGTTGCCTTACCGCTTTACACTCGGTGAACGGCCGTCGTTCCCACTGAGGGTGAAGTTGCTACTGTTTGTGGTGAAGAAGAGAGACAGGCAGCCAGCAGGCTGCGCGTGCGTCACATACTCACGCTGAGACGCAGGGTGTTGAAATGACGTCACGTCTTGGTCGCAAGTGATTCTTTTTTTTTTTTAACGGGATGACAACACAAAGGCGCGCGTTACGTTTAGGCAATATATGAATAACCGAATAATGGTGTGATGTTTTTCATAC
Source organism: Pseudomugil gertrudae (assembly GCA_037177535.1). Taxonomy (NCBI): domain Eukaryota; kingdom Metazoa; phylum Chordata; class Actinopteri; order Atheriniformes; family Pseudomugilidae; genus Pseudomugil; species Pseudomugil gertrudae. Next base: position 13,778,978 of record JBAMHV010000026.1, on the reverse strand, counting down.
TTTTAGATAATTTGTGTTGTAAATAAAGTGTAAATCTAAGTGATATCTGGTTGTGGTGCTAAGCAACGGATGTCCGGTGATATAAACCGAGTGTACCTCGGGAGTTACCGCGAAACTATCCGCGTGCCCTCCCTGTGCTAGTCTGCTGTTGAGTCCACCAGGCTGCAGCTGTTTCACCGGGTAGGAGGAACACATTGCATACGATAAAAACACACTATCTTTGTATCTCGTCTTATCTAGTTAAGCTAACATTTCTTATTTACGCGATAAAGTAGCTCCAAGTCACTACAACATGGCAGCATATTTGGATTGTAGCAGAACTTGTACAACAATTTGTAAGGTAAAATAACAGAAAATGACTATTTATGTTGACTTACCTTTCCATTAATTAGTGCTCCAAAGGTGCGTCAATACTTCGCGAACTTTGCATTCACATTTGAAGGGTTTTTATTTTTGTAAGTCCGCCTCACTTCCGGTTTGCTTTTGCTAATATGGCTACATCCGTGCTAGCTTAGCTCGTTATAGCTAGTGATGGAGATGGAGAGACTTTTTAAAAAATATTTGTTTTTTTGTTTTGCTTCTCTGAGAATATTTGGCTCATTTAGCCCCCAAGTTATTAATTACATATCACACTTATTCTATAAATTAGCTTTTTTTCTGTTGTTTGTGTGTTTTGTTTGCTAAGACATGAACAGAGAAATTGTGGTTCTATACTTCTCAAAAGACTCAAAATAAGAATGAGGGTGGTGACTTATGGCAATAATTAAAACATAGACGGTATATTACATATAGATGGATGCTCTGTGTTGTCACCTGTATGTTCTGCGAGCATGGGGTAGATAACTGACCTCTATCTAAGATAACTTATATTTAACATGAGCTAGTTAGCTAATAGAGCTAGGTGGGCTAAAGCTAAGTTTGTTTGTGCTACACTTTAGCTTCTTTTAGATACCTGTCAATCATAAGGATACACACCTCTACTTATGATTGTTTTAAAGATTATCTAACATTTAAGCAGTTAAATTTAAATGAATTATAACAACATGTATCACAGATATGAAGCTATTTCCCATTAAAGCTAAAACCTGTTTGTACCAGGCTATAAACATGTTTATTCCTGCCGTGACGTTGCTCTTGTCTGTGTGGATTTGCTCTGTTGTGGAGCCCCTAGTGGAGGATGTGGGAACTGCAAAGGCTCCACGTTTAACCATCGTTGCTTGGTTTGAGGCGGGATTTTCCCACGAAAGCATAATCGAGCCGTTATACCGTAAAGCTGGAGCTATGCTAGCGCGTCGGGTCCGTGTAACCGATGCAAACGTGCACAAATGTGTGTGTGAGAATACACACACACAACATACTCAAGCATAGCATATCAGTGTTATTTCTTTCTATAACTTTAGAAAAGAACGGCATAAACACGACACGTGAACAGCGTTAGCAAACCGGTCCTGAACAGGGTCGTTCAGCGAGAAGCTCCGGGAACATGTGATCACAAACCGACCAATCACAAGCGGCTACTTCTTAGGTGCTCCTGACCGTTGTCTGCTTTGTTTGCTTGTTTTACCCGCTATAGCTGGTATATTTCCATCTTTTCCAGCCTGTCTTCAGACACCCGATGAGACACCTGAAATGGGAGACGATGTCCAGCAGACGTCCTGCTCCGATACAAGATGGTCGCAGCAGCTGTCGGGACTTCCTCACAAGCTCCTGCAGCGCCTGATGCCGTTCCAGAGGGAGGGCGTGGAGTTCGCTTTGTCCAGGAATGGACGGTGAGCGACGCAGCATCTTCATGCTCAAACTGATGATGTTCAGCCAAACACGTCCTACACCGCGAGACTAAACCGAAAACCGTCAGAGTCCGTCCAGAAACCTCCAGCACTGACTGGAGGAACAAACCGCTTCCTCCTCACCGAGCGGTCGATGGGTGCTCGAGTTGTGGTGGAAGGTCAGCGCAGGGGGGAGTCGATCTGTGATGCGGAGCAGCCATATTGATTCAGAAACACTGTGGGGGGGAGGAAGGCGGTGCGTTCTTGCACGGCCAGGTCAGGGAGTCAATTGGCACTCGCTGCATCGTGCGGACAACCACCACGCTCAATTGGCACCAGTGTGAGGGTCTGAGGAGGAAGGGTTTCTCTGGAACAAGCAGAGGATGCTTGTGTTCCATGCTTCCCTGCTCCAACGAATCAGGCTCATTATGAGACTGGATCACTGTAATCTGACTCTGTGATCCCTGCTGGACAGAGGTGTGATGTAGTGATGGGTTTGTGTTTGGTTGTGGATAAGATGATAGTTAATATCGGTTATTCGGAGCTGCACGGTGGTGCAGTGAGTTAGCTCTGTGGGCTCACAGCAAGAAGGTTGCTGGTTCGAGCCTAGGTTGGGGCGGGGGTCAAACCAGGAATCTTTCTGTGAGGAGTTTGCATGTTCTCCCCGTGTTAGCGTGGGTTCTCTAAGTGTTAGCGTGGGTTCTCCCCGTGTTAGCGTGGGTTCTCCTCGTGTTAGCGTGGGTTCTCTCCGTGTTAGCGTGGGT
>JBAMHV010000026.1:13653800-13666898 GCA_037177535.1 Pseudomugil gertrudae | reverse complement strand
GGACTACTTTACTCATTCTTTGGACTACTTTACTCATTCTTTGGACTACTTTACTCATTCTTTGGACTACTTTACTCATTCTTTGGACTACTTTACTCATTCTTTGGACTATTTTACTCATCCTTTGGACTATTTTACTCATTCTTTGGACTATTTGACTCATTCTTAGGACTATTTTACTCTTTCTTAGGACTGTATTACTCATTCTTTGGACTTATTTACTCAAGACTACTTTATTTAGTCCTAGAACTACTGTACACATTTGTAGGACTACTTTACTTAATCTTGGGACTACTTTGCTCATTCTTGGGACTACATTAGTCATTTTGAGCACTGCTTTTGTAAGTCCTCCATAAATTGGCCTGCTTTCACCTTGTTTTCTGGTTTTCACTAAACATAATGGGGTTTTCATTTAGCACAAGACAGCCATTTTCTTAAAGGTAATTTCTTTGAACACTGTAACATAATTGCGACACTTCCGTAGTAATATTACATCTCAGCTTTCTACCAAATAAAGTGTGTCCATCCAGAACTTGTAGTTGGGAAGATGTAACTTGCGAATGTCATTATGAGCAAAAGCAACAAAAAAACAAAGGCCTCTACAAGAGGAGGTTAATGTCATTAAAACACCTTTTCTGACAGCACAGAGATGATTCCTGAAAACTATCACAAACAGAATGGGTTTATCCACCCTGATGAGTGTCATATACACAGATGATATCCCTAGTGAGGCTGCAGCTGTAGCCAGCAACAGAAAAATCAATGCAACAATTTCATGAAAACCTCTGCTGGCTATTTTCAAATGTCACTCGGCATTGTGGGGGACGTGCAGCGGTAAAAGGATGCTTTCTCATTGCTCAGCTGGAGATGGCTTTTGTCAAGTCCAAATTCTATTTATACAAGATGGCTCGCCGGTTGCTTCCCGAGATGCATGGCATGCTGTGGATTAAGACCAAAAATGCAATCAATTCACCCAGCAGGAGATCAAGGGAAATAGATAAGATTCTCAGCATAATTCATACAGTCCCCAATCTGGGGAGGATTAATGTACATCTTGGCTGCAGCTCGCTCTCATTTGTATGTGGGAGCTCATGTGGGGTTAAACTAGCGCTTCATGTGGCCCATTACAATCAGGCTTTGTTAGGAAAGGCCTCTGTGGGGGCTGGATCTGACCACATTGTTCTATAAAGTATTAGAAGATAATGCAATTTAGGGATGGTGTAATCTCATTTATATTGTACGGTCATTTAGATTCGGAAACTGTTGAATACTTAATGATGCAAGTCATCCTAAATGCATAAACACAGTTAAAATGAAGATGAATATACAACTTGCAAAGCAAACATGCAGGTCATGCTTAAAAATATTACCTCCAATCATGTAAGAGTCTTGGGGACACTTGACATCAGAGAAAAAAGCCACAGTAGGCTACACTATTACCGCTTCGCTCCTTCATGTGTGGTGCGCTCTGATGATTGAGGTTAAAAATGGAAAGTGGAACAAAACGCCCTCCAACAAGTTTCCTTTTCATGAGCCTTAAAAGACATCTTTTCATCTCCCATTTCATTTGTCGGCCATTGATCAGCCATCTTTCACAGATTGCTTCCAGACATCTATTCAGCTGCTCTGTCGCTGCTCAGCATGCCTCTATTTCATAGGTCTTAATGGCAAGGTCTAGCTGTTGTGCTTAGATTAAAAACCTGAATCGCAATCACTTAAATCACCAATAAATTCCCAGGAAATCGCTTCTGTTGTCAGTGAAAAGCGACTCGGCCTCAGAGAAACTTACACAGCCATGCAAAACTGGGAGGTTCGTGGGGGGATGTGGGACTTTCTCCAGCTTCATCCTACAAAATTAGGATTTGTTTTTTTTTTTTCCTTTTGGAGCATGAGCCAGAAAAAAAGGTCATGTCAGTCTTCTGACAAGAGTGACAGGTCCGGAGCATCATTACTGGGACTTGGAAGGTCTGTGTAAGCACCTTTGGTCACCTCAGGAGAATAGATCCCATCGTGCTACCGCCGGCCTAATGAGCACAGGCAGTCCCGTGTCTAATGAGGAGAGGGCTATTGCGACTGTCTTCCTTCAGCCCTCTGCTCCGTCAGTACAACACCCCATAATATCTTGAACGCATGGCATGAGCAGCCGAACAGCGGTGGATGTCTTGTCACACATCAATGCGGTGGGTACGGACTCGGTAAGGGGATCTGCCACAATGTCCTCGTCACACAGCATGAGCTGAAATCATGGTGAATAGGTTCTTTTTGGGTCTAAATTTAACTACAGCTCTACTCACTCAATACAATCATGAGATAGCTGCTCTGAGCAGGTTGCGTGAAATGAATGGAGGCGTTTACACTTTGGTGTTCACTGCTTTTTTTTCCAGCTGGCGAAAAAATAGTTGGGATTAAATCTTAAACGAGTCTTTTCCCAGATTTAAAGTCAAACATTTTACTATTTCTGAAAGGAAATGAAGAACTGCGGAGAATTTACTACAGTTTTTGCTTTTATGAAGCAGGGGTGGAGCTAGAGGGGTGGCCGGGGGGCCACTGGTCACTTCTGAAATGTGATTGGACACGCTGAGACTGACACGCTGGAACAGGAAAACTAGGATAGATCATCAGTATCTCTACACTAGTTTGAAGTCCATTTCAAACAACAAGCCTTTTAGCTTTAAGGGACCTGGGACTGTTATGATATACTGTGTTTTTAGGATGATCTTAATGATAATTTTAATGCTATGTAATGTACTTCTTGTTGTGAAGCACTTTGTGATTATTTATCTGTGAAAGGTGCTATACAAATAAAATTTACTTACTTACTTACTTACTTACTAGTAATCAGTCATCCAGGCTATTAAGCTAATGTTAGCATGAAGCTAATCTAGGTGTATTGTAGCACTAGCCTGTTTTTAAGATACTGTGAAGTTTTCAGTAAGCCAATTAAGGGACAACATAATAACTATGTTAAACAAGAAGCTGAAAATCAACAGTAAGGATCCTTAACAAGTTCCTCATTATCCACATCACAGTGCTAACTTAGCTAGTGCTACCTAAATAAGTTTAATTTAAACCGGAGGTTATCAAGGTGGCAGCTTGAAAATGTGGAGAAAAGTATCTCGTAACTAGTGTGATGTCGTAGTGGAAGCTGTAAAAAAAAGAGATTTCTGACTTTTTTTGTAAGAACACAGATCAAATCGGGACCGAACTTGGTTAGCAACCCTACAGCTACAAACATGGAGCTAACAATACAAGGACCCCGTCTACCTCCACCATTTGAACCTTTGGTTCAGGTCCCGCTGAGGTTTCTGCTGCTGGCTCTGACGTCTGCAAAGAGAGTCAATGATTTATCTCTGTGGCTTCTTCCTGCCTCAGAACACAGGGGATGGCAGTTCATCTGTGCTACATCTTAACCCCCGCTTACATCCCCAAAAGCATCAGCAGCTCCTTCAGGTCCAGAGTGATCACGCTGGATGGTTCCTGCCCTCCTCCTCACGGTTCAGAGGAAGCTGCTCGTTCTCATCTGCTTTGTCTGATGCGCATGCTGTCATGCTATGTTGTATGCAGCACTTCGTCACACTCTTAGGGTTCCCCCTTGTCCCGTTAGCACCTCTCACATTGGCTGTGACGCCATCTTTTCCTCTGGATCAGACCCTCTGGTGGGTCTAAGAGCTCATTCTGCCAGAGGAATTTCCTTCATACCTTGCTTGGAGGTATGACAGTGGAGGACATTTGTAATGCGGCTTCATGGGCATCATCATACTCTTTTGTCTGTTTCTATGAGATGTCTCCAGTTCTTCTTTTAGCCACTGCCCTCAGCGCCTTATCAGTGTAACGTTAGGCATCATGCCCCCTGTCCCACATATCAGAGATGGACGCTACTGCTATCCACCTCTTCCCGCATACAGCACCTACTTTTTCTGAGCGTATTCTCGTCACAATGGGCTGTTTTTGCTGTTCCCAGTCACCGTCCAGCGCTCCCTGCCATTCTGGGCTGGACCTGTGTGTTTCTAAGCTCTTCGCGAGGATGTGTTTATGCTTGTGGTACTGAACAGACCCATTGAGGCATCCTGCTTCGCCTTTAACCCACTAGCGATAGCCTGAAAGGTCAAAACCTACACAAAATAGAACGTGGTTATGTCTTGTAACCCCCAGATTTGAAGCTGTTATTAGGGAGCCGACTGTCGGGGCTCAACCTTACGACCTAGGTGAGGCCCAACCAGTAGGTGGGCGCAGACTAAAGTTTACAGTTCTACGGGATAAACCAGTAGTGATATTCATAGTATCTGGGGTCACAGTATGTTTGTTGGTGTAGGGGTCTCGTCCCCCAGTTCTCCGATGACTAACCGATGTTGCTTTCACCTTCCAGACTTAGTCCTTCCTTGAGGCCTGGTAGTTCTCCTGTTTCTAGTGAAAAAGTTGGGAGGGTTAAGGTTATACACGTATAAATTCAGCTGGGAATCTGGGTTTAGAGGTTTAAACTATTGCATTCTGTCTTTATTTACATTTAATCAAGCGGTTTTATTTGAGCTGTAAATGTAGCTCATATCCACGTTTTAAAGAGCATCTCAGAACTGTACATTTGGTCCTGGTTGGACATCATTCGCCGAACAGTTGGACCAGCTTTTGGTGGTGACCCAGGTCTGGGATTTCTTCCACAAGATGATTAACACCTTCAAGCTAGGCTTCTAAAACTAGCAAGAAAATAAAAATAAGCACATAAAACTTGGTTTCAGAAGTTGAGCGTGTTTAAATGAGCCAAATGGTGAGTTTGACTTCAGTTTGAGGTGCGAAGAGCGGCTGCTTCAGCGGAAAGTTGGAGAGTTGTTCAGCGGTGGTATTTATTTCAGTCCATCAGACAGATTTAGTCAACAAATCAGATGGGAAATGGACATCTTTTCTTAGCAGCGTATGTAAATATTCATTTATATCCAGAGCTCTGATGTTGAGAAGTTATGCCTCTCATTAAATCATACCTACACATTTAATAGCAGATCGTTTTCATATGAAGAAACGGCAGGAATTATCCCAGAAACTAGTCTTTTCTAACGTTTCATCACACAGATATCTGACTTAAACCTTTCACCACATACATCAAGCTGATTTCATCCTCATGGGAAACCAATTATACCTGTGTCACAAATGTTCATGAAATGTATTGATAAGTACCTCCGCATTTGGCTGATTGAGTGGGCTGCATTTGGCCACTCAACCATGGACATCTTCACACCCACACCACTTTTTTTTTTTGTATATTTAGTAATGCCAGTTCCTGTGTGAGTGGGCTGGTGCAGAAAAGGGGAAAACTTGGCCGTAGAAACACTCGCCATCAGCCCACACACAGAATTATTCCATGTGATGATATAAATCTTGTTTAATTATATGATAGCAGGCAGGTTTTGCCAGCCCTGATGATGAAAGAAGCAAGGTGTTTACGTGCACCTGGAGAAGCCGAGGCTGTGTTAACAGTTAGTGAGGGTGAAAACGGAGTCAGAACCACCTCAAATTGTCATGTTATTTTCTTATTGGGTTAGTTTGGACTGCAGGAAGTCTTCGATTCCTATCTGCTGTTATTAGTGAGCAGGGAACAGCTCTGTTATCGACAAATAGCCAACATGAAGTCAGCTGTTGTGTCTGACACTGATTGGGGATTATCCATTTTGGTATCTGACACATCAAGGTCAGAGTTCAGTGTGACCAAAATGCTGGATTTATAGGTGCTAAAGGCTTCAGTTAGCTTCAAACAGGCTAACGGTATGAGTAGTTAAGTAGGTAGAGATCAACTTTGTAAATATTTATACTTAAAACAGACATACAGCTTATTTTCACAGGAATATCAGCTTAATATAATGGAGTTTAGCTAATTTTTGCTTGTTCCCATAGTAGTGAGGTTAGCTAGCAACAGGCTATGTCTCCTACCAAAAAAAACCTCCAAACTTGATGCCTACAGTGGATGTTTTGGTTTAAATTAAAGAGAAAGGCTATGATATAAATTTGTGGACTACGGGGGGGTTAACAGCGTGTTTGGTTTAATGTTTTGGTCATGCTAGTTTTTCCTCACTTGCTTCCATGTGTCTGACGGGTTAACTCCCATTAGCGCTACGTTAGCTCTTAGCTACAAGCAGCTCAGAGTTTGATAGATTTCAATCATCCACCCATTTTTGGTTTTTTTTCGGGAGAGATGGTACGTGCGATAGTATATAGTCAGTAATGTTTGACAACATTTGACCCTGATGTACCAGTGGTGTAGTCCAGGGTATATGCGAGTAATCCTACTTATTTCTTTTAGTCCGCATTGAGTGTGAATATTTCTAAACCACCTGTGATGTCTGCTTTTCAGTTTTATCTGCGAGCCTAAAATGGTGAGGCAATAATGTTCTCACGATGTATGTATGAAAATGTATTTATACATACACACATACATACATACATTTATTCATACACACATATATGCATACATTTATAGGTGTATACATGCATACTACATAAATGCATCCACAAAAAACATACTATAAATACATACATCCACACAGGCATACATACATACATTTATTAATACATTAATACATACATACATGCATACATTTATGCATACATAAATTTTTACACACATATATACATTTGTTCAATCATACATACACACATTCATTTAGACATGCAAACATACTTTTATTCATACTTGAACACTTTTATACATACATGCATATATACATAGCCAATGAGGCTACACTGGTACAGCTCTGTTAACTATAGACACCACTCTAGGGACCACTACACCACTGTGATGTACCTATTTACATACATACATAAATCAGGGGAATGGGGCCAGTGGGACCAGATTTAAGGTCACAGGATCAAAAAAGCCAAAGTTCAGCAGATAAAACCTTATAATCTACGTTATGCTTTTATTTTTGGGTTTAAACAACAAGACCTTCATGAGTGTTGTGATGCTATATGTTAGAGCTTCTGCTTTTTGGTGTTGCAAGCATCTTTCCATCACATTTCAAAATAAAAGCAATATTTGTAAAGTTTCAACATATAAACAAACATTTGCTGATGTTTACGTTGAAGTGTTTAGCGCACAAGTCACAGTTCTCATAAAATCTCTGAAAGCAGACGCAGCCACTGCAGATGAGAAGATCCACTCTGTCACAGCAAGGCTGCAGACTCAGCACCTATTCTATGTATTTATGTTTTTATTTTCTATTCTTCTTTTGTTTATGTAGAAGCTTCTGGAAACCAAATTTCCCAGTGGGAGTCATCCCAAAGGGATCAATAACGTAACGTTTCTCTCTCTCTGGTGGTTGAATCAGATATTCTGGCATCTATTCTGCTGATGCTTTAGTGGAAAACATCCCACTGAGGGTCTTCCTTTTATCCCAAACCTTTAGATGCCATTGGATAAATGTGACTTCTTTTAGCCGTGGTTTAGCAGCAGCGTATGAAGAGCAGTTTTTACGTACAGTATGTTCTCAAAGCATGTGTCTGTGAAATGAATGAGCTGCAGGGAACACGGGTTTGTCCCGCACCAGGTGAATCTTCTGGATGCTTCTTGCAGACTAACAGCTCTGTTACAGCCACAGATGCAAACATTAAAGCATAAATCTCTAAGAGGCTGATGGAAGATGAACACCATCATCTCGGTGTTGTTGTGTTTGACTCAGCATTACAGCATCACTGGCAGAGGAAGAAATGCACATGTGGCTAAAGATTTATGCTATATTTAAGCAGCAGTTATAGAATCAAGATACTCTTATCACATCTTAAATTCAAAGCTTAGAGTCACAATTTCCATCTGTGCTTCTCTGCCTTTAAATATCAATAAAGCCTTGGCAGCACCCCCTCCCCACCGCTTCACCCTTACTGCTGCAAACAGATTTCTATGCTCTGTCGACCCAAATCCAGCTTTGGAAAGCCTCCACTCCCACCTTTCCAATTCAGCTTTCTCAATAACCAACTCATCCTCCTACTCGTCCTCCCACACAAGCCTCATAATCCATAACGGTTTGTTTCACTGCAGAGCGATGACACCCGGCTGCATCTCCCACAGAAACCTGATGATCCAAATAGCTCTTTTAACTACAGGAAGTTTCTCTGAGAGGTCTACCGGCTTCTGATTTCTTTCACATCTCGTGCATTGCTGATTTTATGTTGTTATGTCATCGTTGAGTCCACCATGAACATCAGACATTTTGTAATATATCTCCATGTTTCATGGATAATTTCCAAACATGTGAAAGCTCAGCTGGTGTATTTTTTATTCCTGCGTTGGCCTCAGTGTTCAGTCAGTCTGCAGAAGGACATCATTTACAAGCAAAGGCCATCTACGTTTATTAAAGCCTTTATTTGGCAGCTCCATCCAGGATGACGGTAAAAGCAGCTTTTAGCAACTGTTTTGTAAAAATGTAGTATTTTTGAAAGTGATTAGCATCTAGATGTTAGTTCTGAATGATTTGAAAATAAAAGTGTCCCTCGTTTTGTACAGAATGTATACTATTTATACAAAGATTGTTTACTGCATCAATTTTATGGAGATAAAATATACTCTGTATAGCTGTATGAGAAAAACATGACATAAACTATGAAACCAGCTCATTTACTAGCAAACTCAGGTGTAGTTATGTGCTTAAAAAACATCTTGTGTGCATTAAAACGGTTCCATCCTTCCATCATTCATACATACATTTATACTTACATACATACTTTTATTTAAACATACATACATTCATTCGTACCTAACATACCATAAATGCAGTTATACATAGATTTATACATTTGTACATACATAAATGCATCTATGCATAACATACCATAAATACATACATGTGTTCATGCATACATCCACACAGGCATATATACATATAATTATTCATCCATATGTACATACTTTTATTCATACATACAAACATACATTTATACAAACATAAATTTTTGCATACATACTTACATTTACATTTATTCATACATACACACAAACATACATACATACATACATACATACATACATACAGATATTTATTTAAATATATATATATACATACTTTACTGTAAAATAATTTTACATCATTACATAATGTATCCAGATATTAGTCATATTCTGATGAGATTGTAAAAGCATATTTATAACATTTTAACATGAGGCTTATTTTAAAATCATGAACTGTGTCGCATTATGTGGTTCTATTATTGCTTAAATGTTTAAAGTATGGCGTAAAGCAGCAGCTCTGTGCAGCTTCCCACCGCTTACTCTGTGTTTCCAAAACAGGAAAATGTGCATAATTATTAATATTAACGTCGTTATCAATTCTTTCTGTTGCAGAGGCACTAATGACAAAAGCCAAAACAGTGCATTAACCGAACCATTAGGAGTAAAATAATTATTAGGGGGGGGTATTTTCTTGGTGTTGTGATTTCAGGGTCATTATGCTCTCCCTAATGAAACAAACCAGCGGAGAGCCTCCATCTCGGCTGCAGCCGTTATCATCACCCTTCAGAGAATATAAAAAGGAAAACACTTCAGCAGCAGGCTAATTAAAACCAGAGAGGTCTGAATGAAGAGGCCAAACAACCCACACAGGTGGTGAGCACATCACCGAGTGTGTGTGAGGGCTGCAGTGCAGCGTGTGTGTGTGTGTGTGAGGAAGCAATTCATGGCTTTTTATTTGTGTGTGTGTGTGTGTTAGAGCAAGTCTCCGTTCATTTTAATGGCCCCACCGCTGCTGTCAGGAAGGACCCGGCTCTCATCTGACAGGACCCCGCTCAAATAGGCCATCGCTGCTCCATAATTAGTTCAAATGTCGAATGTGGTGAATTATTGATGACTGGGGACGAGCACGGAGGAAGACATCTCACGTGTTTTTTAAAAAAAACAGCTGGTGCTGCGAGGTTCCCGCCACAGCCGTGAATCTCTGGTGTGGAATAAAACTGGGCTGGTTGTGGGAATAATGACTAAAAACTGGGAAATAATGTGTCGAACAGCTGGCTGGACAGAGCGGGGAGCTTTTTTTTTCCTTTACCATGTGAGAAAATCATAATAAACGGACACCTTTAGCAGTATTTGGACACAAAAAGTGTGACGATGGAGGCTAATTTATGCTCCTGCCAATCATTGAATATAATTGTGCTAGCTCGGTATAATAGCAGCTCGGTCCCGCCATTTTTTCCCCTCCGGCTCTATCTCGGGTACTTACCAGGGTTTCCATCAGCTCGTGATTTTTCAAGAGACACCTCTCAGACTCAAATGACAATGGACTTTCAATGACTTATAATTATACCACTTTCCTGCACAATTTCCTTCATTTGCATTAAATCTGATCCGGGTGCACGAGCGCGCACGCTGCTCTGCAGAGGCCCTTTGATCAGCGCCACAGCTGAGTTTACACAAGCTCCGACACTTCCAGGAGCCTCTGCAGGGGCCCCGCCGTCACACAGTTATCTGAATCTGATAATTAGATGGATCAGGTCCAAAGTTTGTGGGAGCAGAGCCGACACGTGCTCGCCGTTGTTGTGACTGAGGATCACAAAGTGTGCAGAGAGAGCCACTTTAGATTTACGCTGCGAAAACCGCCGTCCTACCTTCCCAAGGTTATTCAACACGGCTTCTTGTTTGCTTTCTTTTCCTTTTTAAATTCTTCTAAGAGCAGAAAAGATGCTCATGTGCCGTCCATGTGCGAATGGACAAAGCTGACACTGCCATCTAGTGGACATGAGGTGTAACTAATGACAAATGACTGAATGTTTTCTTTGTCTTTGGCTGCTGGATAACACTGAAATAAGGATGATGCTTTAAGTGGAGAAGCTTATTTAAATCATGATTAACTTTAAATCTGCTGCCTCAGCTGCATCTGTGGGGCTCCTTGGTTTATAAACGCTTCTTTTTCTTGTAATTAGGAGCTTGGATGGTGTTTTCCTTTCAGATGGCTCTTAATTCGGGGATTTGTTGCTCACAAAAGCAGCTTCCTCTCTGCGGATTTTCAAGCGGTAGGCGTCTCTTATTCAGTTCAAGAGGCTGCTGAAAATAAATCATCACCCTCCCACCAGTACGTCCAGATGGTTGATTTTTCACCGCCGTCCTTCTGCTGAATTTCCCCATTGTCTTCCAGGCTAAAATTAGAAGGTAATACTCGCTTGAAATGGCAGCGTTTGCTCAGATGGAGCTGGTTAATTATCGAGATCTGGATTTACGCGCCACCTACAAAGAGCTGTTGAGGGTGTATTGTTTGAGAAGGTAGAGGGCAAAGCGGCAAATAACAAGTTTCATCATCAAAGTTTTCTCTTCCAACAACTTCTAACCACCTAATAAACGAGGACAACGTGGCAGTTTAGTGTCATCGTTACAGATGATTAACTAATCAGTTTGTTATGTCCCGTTTTGATGAGAATTTCTTTTGGTTTTATCTTAAAATGCAGCAAGAGCTTAAATTCACTGGGATTAAACCATCTGCATGATCTGGCACTTCTTTTCATTCCTGCAAGCCAAAGCGAAGGGCTTAAACCAGGGGTGCCCAAAGTGGGGCCCGCAGGGACAAAGTGAGTCCGCCAGCACATGCTCATGGCCCGCTAGTAAATATTTATAGTTAGATATTGATGAAAAGACATTTCAGAGCTTAATGATGGATGATAATAACAATATCTCTTACTTATGTCCATTAAGTCTCTAGGAGTTTCTGTTGGGTTGTGTGGGTATAAACAGCTCACTCATTGTGTTTTTATTCAACTTTATTAATTAAAAGTTTAAACTTTAGTGTCTTTCACATTTGTGCAGCTTATTTTATATTAAAGTCAATGTTTTCCTTCCTTTTTATATAGTTTTATTAACTTGGAAAGATCCCCCATGAGCCTTTGCACACACAGCCTCTCAGACTTGACACATCCACATGGAGACCCACAGGAAGTGGCGTACAGAGATGCTTTAAAGCTGTGATGTTTGGCTCCTGGCTCACTGGATCATTTTCAGTTTGGCCCTTGGAGACCAAAAGTTTGGGCACCCCTGGCTTAACCTTTTCCTTTCTGTGGTGTTTTAACACTGAGTTAAGGCCGGTGTTACAACTAAATCTGTGAACATAGGGGCCGCTTGCATACATTTCTCTACAGATACGTCTTAAAAGACGAGCAAGGGCTTAAAAACACTTGAATTTAAGTGATAAGGATTGAAATCTGAGTTCATTACTCTCCTGACACACTGAGTCTCAGCCAGTGATACAAAAGTCCTCATTTCTGATTCAACCAGTGTGTGTCGTCATTTAATAAACTCAGATTATAATTCCTCTCACTGAGGGGCTAATAAAGCCTTTCTCATTCATTTTATTATGCGTTTGCAAGTTTCACTCATCTTTTATGCAGCGAAATGTAGACTAGCGCCCCCCTGTGGTCACAGATTTAGTTGTAACACCCTAACACACTGCTTTCACACTGGGGAGACGAACGGGAATGACTGGAGAAACCAGTTTGATGCATGGTTCCAGGACCTCCTCAATGAGTGTCTGAATAAAACATTTGATGGCTGTTTTCTTAAAAGCTTTGAGATGTTTATAGTTTATTTACAGGTAGCAGCTGGTTGTTTGGGTCTGATTGTCCAGCAGAGGTCTGTAAAAAGGTTAACTGGGTTACTCAGACGGTACACAAAGCTGGTTATCAGTGCAGTAATTTAACCCAGTGGTTTCCCATCTGGCTCCGAGCAGCAACCTCCAGCAGTAAAGTGTAAAACTGCAATTCCTCCCTCATCCACTAGGGGGTTCAAAACAGCTAATTCTATAAATAAACACAATTACAACCTGGTGCAAAAACATTTTAGCTTTAATAGGTCGAGTTTACCTTCATGACACCGGTGAGGGGAGTGACTTTATCAGTTATTTAAATTATATGCAAAATCCACTTTTCTGCCCTTAAATTCATGTTTTTATTCACTTCTAAGTGTTTAGAATGCAAAAAATATAAATATATTCCCTCCTGATGCTGCACATATATATTTATATTCTTTGTGTTCATATTGGTTGTCGGTTTAGTTTTCTGTTTTTTTTTTTAAATCTATTACATCACAGTATTTGCTGCCATATAAGGTCGTGGACTTCCTGTAATCAATGTGGTGAATCTGATACGTTG
>JBAMHV010000026.1:13587832-13602949 GCA_037177535.1 Pseudomugil gertrudae | reverse complement strand
GGGTCTTTACGGAGCGACTCCTCGGGTCTTTACGGAGCGACTCCTCGGGTCTTTACGGAGCGACTCCTCGGGTCTTTCCGGAGCGACTCCTCGGGTCTTTCCGGAGCGTCTCCTTGGTTCTTTCCGGAGCGACTCCTTGGTTCTTTCCGGAGCGACTCCTCGGGTCTTTCCGGAGCGACTCCTTGGTTCTTTCCGGAGCGACTCCTCGGCCTGTACAGACTGCATTTCTCTGTAAATACTTGGTGTGTTGTGCTGTAATGTTCAACAAATCCAGAATCTGAGCCGTTTGTCACAGAAAAAGGTTTATTTAAAAATAAAGTTGTACCCTCTGACTCATTTAGGACTGTGAATACAAACAAAAATGTCACTTTTTTAAATTAATTTATTTTTATTTCCCTCACTGCCTGGACCACAATGATCGCTGCTCTCCAAACAAGCCGAGTTTGTGTAATAAAAAGCAGGACGGAGACATTCAGAGACGATGCGTGGGAACCAAACGGCCGGATAACTCAAAGGGAATGACGGAGCAGCTGCTCGGTTAGGAGGGCCGGGTGAAAGCACACTTGTTTCCGACCCGGTAGGGTCACATGTGCTCATCTGAAGGAAGTCACATTTTGCTGAGTAATCAGTTTAAGGCGAACCCCATTTCAGTAATCTGATTACTGGTTAAACAAATTACTGTCCAACATGTTAACTGTGAGGCTAATTGGCTATGAAATCATAGCAAATGTGACATTTTTACTAGCTCACATCACATCACCGACTTTTCCAAACCCGAGCAGCTGAAATAAACAAATCTTCAGATTCAGACCGATTAAATTTAATTAATTTATTGAGAAATGAGTTTAATTTAACAGAAACTAAACTGGAAAACCAAAAAGTCAGCTGTGGTTTTGTTGGGTTAAAGTAACCCTGACTGATATCTGACATGCCGCATCGTACCGTCGGGCAGGATGCTGCCCGATGACGACATGAACCATCAAACAGAAAGGAACCGAAACCACAAAAAAAGGCACATTATGATCTTTAAAACACTAACTTGGCGACAGATCAAACATCTGTGAAAGAAGAGAAAGACAGCGAGGAAATGAAAGCCGAGGCCCGTTTGCTGCTGCTCGTCACGAAAACCAGCAAATTTCCTCGTTTAGCTCAGAAAATTAAAAATAAGTACACTTTTCTCCTTAAATTAAAACCCATAAATAAAACTCTAAAAAGGAAAAACAAAGACACCCGGTGATAAATAAAAAAAACAGCCATAAAGATCTGTATACAAAATAAATAGAAAAAAACCCACATGAACAACAAACAGTGTCACTAACATCCTGTTAAACCTCTGCACAGAAACGTTTGCAGGCAAACTGAAACTAAACGATTAGAAAGCTGCGAGGAACGCTTCGTTGGCATGTCGCGCAACATTTACGGCTCCTCGACGAACGTCACGGCGACTACGTACGACCCCTCGGAGCGTCGGGTGGTGTGCGGACACAAATCTCTACTGGCCGTTTCGCAGAACAACGCCAACACATTTGTACAATTTGAAAGGTAAGAAAAATAAGTCTGGAGGCTACGGAGCTACGATGAGGACGGTGTAACGAGCTACAAATCAAACCTACAAATATAGATTTATGATTCCAGCGAGTACAAATCATTTTAATAGTTTAATGGCTGACCAATCACAGCGAAGCCAGCACAACAATCACCCTAAAGGCAGGTCGGGTTATGGATCAATAACATTTTAAAACCTGAAGCTGAATTAGTTGTAATATTGACTTCTAACATTAACTTGTGACTTAAGACTGACTTGTTTTCTATTGTAGTTTGTTTTCTGACTTGTAAAAGTGACTTGTTGCTCTAAACTGTAAATTTGATGTGTATTCTCACTTCAGATTGACTTGTATTTTATGACTTGTAAAGGGGACTTGTATGCTATAACTTGTATAGTTGACTTAATATTGACTTGTTTTCTATTACTTGAACAGTTCATTCGTTTTCTGACTTGTAAAGTGGACTTGTTTACTCTGATTCGTAAAATTGACTTGTAAAAGTGACTCGTAAGTTGATTTAATGACTTGTTTTCTATTACTTGTACAGTTTGTTTTCTGACTTGTAGACTTGTTTACTCTGACTTGTAAAAGTGACTTGTAAAGTGGACTTGTGTTCTGCGACACATAAAAGTGACTCGTGTTTCCATATTTGTAGATGTGAAGCAGGACTTGTAACCACACAGATACGACTTGCACACTCGTGTCATCGCGGCTCCGTAGCGAGTCCTTTCAGGAAACGATGAAACTAGGTTTCTACGGGACTCGTCGGTTCCCGTCTGTTGTGCAGAGGAGAGGAACGAGACAGTTACAGTGTAAACTGGGTTCTTCTTCTTCTTCTTAGATATTTATGTGTGTGTGTTGGAGGGAAGGGCCTTCAGGCGTGCAAGTCCAGTGCAAACCTACCTAAAGAGTAACAGTTTTAGATCAGGATGGAGGAGCTCTCTCTGATATGTGCAGTCCAGCCAGGCGGCAGCTCGTCTGTCTAACATCGCTCCCTTTGCTGATTCAAGTAATTCCCCCCCAGCTGGACTCGTGGCGCCTCCTGCTGGTGGCTGCAGGGGTTGACAGACGCAGCTGACGGGAAACAATAAATATGAGGAACAAACAGTCCCATCAGAGTTGTTTTTCTTCTGATGGCTGTGTGACGACCGCCCCTCCCTCCACCTGCAGCCTGGTGCTATAGGCAGTCCTTGCAGAGCGCCACCTGACCCTTCATGTAGTCGCGGCAGGGGCAGACGCGCCGCAGTGTCTGGTGGGCGCCGGCGCAGCTGAAGAGCAGCAGGTCCGACTGGAAGATGCAGTGGTGGCGGGTTTCGCTGTAAGCCGGGACTAACGTGTCAGCGCTCGACTCCACCGTCTGACAGTCCACACCAAACCTGACAAACACACACACACACACATCTCTGTGTTAATACCTGACCTGTGCTGCCACCTGGTGGCCGCTCAGCACAACCGCAGCGTTCCCACCTGGCCAGGTCCTTGTCTTTGTTGAGGTGCTGGAAGAAGGACGGCTCGCAGATGAGCTGCTCCTCCTGACACACCTGCTTGCACGAGCGTCCCGGCTCGGCCATTTTGACCTGCAGGGCGCTGAGGGGGGGCCACATGACCTGGCCGTGACAGAAGTCCTGACAACGCAGAACAGAGCATGCATCGTCACCATGGAAACCACACATTCATGATGAATAAATCACAGATCCTCACATGAACATGTCAGACTTTATTCCTGTTGCAAATAAAATAATGAACTAATTAAGTGTTATCTAATTAACCTGGATTGTGAAACAACGAGAGAGAAGGTGGTAAATAAAAAACCTTTAAAGCCAGTACGGTGTAGGACGAAAGGTCCGACTGAGGCGTGAGAGGAAAGACGCTTTACGGGAATCCGGACCAGACTTAATGAAAGCATGGATTACTGATTTAAAGCCACTTCATCACTGCACTAATCTGCTTTAAATCAGCGACTTGGTTTTATATGAAGCCGAGGAGACTCGGCATGAGCGAACGTGATGGATTATTTGCTTTGAACAGTGTAAGATGCTAACGTTAGCCGATGTGCTAACGAGCAGGTATGGGGTTTAACGTGTGATGAAAAGCTCGTCAGATTGAAGCTAAAAGCCAGAATTACCTCCAAACAACCTGCGATACATCTGCATACATCTTAACGAAGGTTTTCTGGAGGGTAAAAACTCCAGAATAAAGGTTTAATCTGAATCTCCAGAGGCGTTACCTGGTTCTCGATGAAGGCGTTCACTCTCTGCAGCATCCCCTCACAGGTGAACTCGTAGGGCAGGTACGGCTCAATCTGATCACAAGAACACAGCAAGACAATAAACAACAGGAGATGTTGGCTGAAAAGCCTCTGCGTGTGTGTGTGTGTGTGTGTGTGTGTTTTATCCGGATGAAACAGTAGCTGCGTGCACCTCCCGAGCTTCTCTGACCTCTACAGACTCCTCAGAGGAAGAACCCAAAGCAGGACGAACAACAACCGCCGCCTTTGTTCTGCCAGTAAGTCTCTGCTCTCGGCTTCTTTGTGCGTTGGGAGGAAGATGAGGATGAAGGGAGGGAGCGCGAGCCAAGCTGGAGCCCGCTCGGCTGCAGCCCGTCACACATCACAAAGCATACGGGGGCTCGGCCGGCTTGTTGGCTGAACAAAGCCATTGTTCTGATCCGGTCGGCGGAGCGCAGCGATGCACGAGGTCCTGAATATTCATGCATCCGGATGTTCTTTCTCTGGTTCACAACGAGGTCGGATCAAAGCAGCTTCAAATCTCACAGAGGTTAGACACTTTTAAACTGGTCCAAACTGGTCCAATCCGGCCCAAACTGGTCCAATCCGGCCCAAACTGGTCCAATCCAGCCCAAACTGGTGCAATCCAGCCCAAACTGGTCCAATCCAGTCCAAACTGGTCCAATCCGGCCCAAACTGGTGCAATCCGACCCAAACTGGTCCAATCCGACCCAAACTGTTCCAATCCAGCCCAAACTGTTCCAATCCGGTCCAAACTGGTCCAATCCAGCCCAAACTGTTCCAATCCGGTCCAAACTGGTCCAATCCGGTCCAAACTGGTCCAATCCGGCCCAAACTGGTGCAATCCGACCCAAACTGGTCCAATCCGACCCAAACTGTTCCAATCCAGCCCAAACTGTTCCAATCCGGTCCAAACTGGTCCAATCCGGCCCAAACTGGTGCAATCCGACCCAAACTGGTGCAATCCGGCCCACACTGGTCCAATCCGACCCAAACTGGTGCAATCCGGCCCACACTGGTCCAATCCGGCCCAAACTGGTGCAATCCGGCCCACACTGGTCCAATCCGGCCCAAACTGGTGCAATCCGGCCCACACTGGTCCAATCCGGCCCAAACTGGTGCAATCCGGCCCAAACTGGTGCAATCCGGCCCAAACTGGTGCAATCCGGCCCAAACTGGTCCAATCCGGCCCAAACTGGTCCAATCCGACCCAAACTGGTCCAATCCGGCCCAAACTGGTCCAATCCGACCCAAACTGGTGCAATCCGGCCCAAACTGGTCCAATCCGGCCCATGGGGGGAATTTGTGACAACTCACTGCACAGAGGTAACTAATGTGGACACAGGAGGTGATGGTGTAGGTGCCACCTGCTGCCAATAAGCCCTCACCGTATCTAATTCCAGCATCAGAAGGATTCATCAATATGTATAAATTAGGACTCATAGTTAGCTTTAGCATTACTGCTAACTGGGTGTATTTAGACATGAATGACTCTTTTAAATCAGATAATGTGGTTCTATATTTACTCTGTGCTGCACCTCCATGCTTCAAAGATCTTATATTGTGGTGATGCTCCTGCATTTATATATTTACCTGACAGGATGAAGTCCGGTGAGATATTATTGAAAAGGTTGTGAACATTTATTTTTTTATTATTTATTTATTTATAATTAATTTATTTTTATTGTATTTTTTAATTTTATGAATAAAAATTGTTGTGAAATTTAGAACAAACTTTATTTACACTCCCAAAACTGACGATAACGCAACAAGATGCCACCGGATACCTGATACGATATGTTAATCTGATGCTTTGTGTTTTACACCTGACAAGAAAAAGTTACACCTGTCATCATCCGTTTAGCTCGTGGTACTGTTGTTTCCAGTGGTTACCTTCTGGCTGAGGATGGAGCGGATGGCCCTCTCCACCTCAGCAGAGTTCTCGATGTCCACCGTCCACACATGAGGCTGACCGATGTACACCTCGGCGTACGGATGCTGAGAGGTCAGCTGCAGACGGGAAGGCAGAGGTGAGCGAAACAAACACGACTCCAGACGGTCTGCAGAGATATACCGCTTCTCACCTCTCTCAGAGTGGGTTTGCCTTTGAAGAAGTCCGTGTTCTTGCTGCTCTTCGGAGGGTTGAACTTCGGGTTGAGGAAGGCGCAACCGTTGGCGATGGCCTCCAAGGGGGCGGGACCCTCGTAGGGGAAGGACAGACCCACGAACAACTGCAGAGAAACAGCAGCATCAGCATTTCTGTTCACTTTGTTTAGATTTAGGACCATCACACTAAAAAAAAAAAAAAAATAATTAATTAATAAATATTAAAAAATATAAAAAAATTAAACATTTTAAAAAAGACCATCACACTAAAAAAAAACATTAAAAAATAAATAAAAATATGAAAAAAATAAAAACATTTAAAAAATGACCATCACACTAAAGAAAATAAATTAAAAAATAAATAAAAAATGTAAAAAATAAATAAAAATATAAAAAAATAAAAACATTTAAAAAAAGGACCATCACACTAAAAAAAAAATTTAAAAATAAATTAAAAAATGTAAAAAATAAATAAAAATATAAAAAAAAAATACAAACATTGAAAAAGGACCATCACACTGATAGATAAACACTCACAATAATGACATAATCATGTCATTAATAAAAATGTTACAGTACTGCGTTGCGTTTTCTATTTATTATTATTATTATATCTAATTTTATTCATTTTCCATTTGTACTAAATTAAGTAAATGTAAATAAGAAATGACATCATCACAATGAGATAATGTCCTAATTCAGTGTCACTGTTTTATCATAATATTGTTGCATCATCAGACAACGCCTCTTTTCATGCTGCACACATATTCCAGCCCTGAAGGCAGGAAGGAGGCATTGTGGGTAAACAAACAGCGTAAGGAAAACACCAGGAGGATGCAGGAAAGTTCGCTGTACTGTTGATGAGTTTCTGTTTGCTAAACCTCTCTGAAACAAAACTTTGATGTCATCAGCACAATAAACGGCCAAGGCAGCACCTTTTCTCCACGTAAGGAGGCCGAACAAACAACACCTCACTCTTATTATATTGGTTCCTCCCACAGACCAGTAGGAGTTTCACAAGGTGGGATCGAGAAGCCGTTTAAACATAAATACACCTACATAATAAAACATTATGGTTAAACGGGTAAATCTAAAGCAAAAAAAAAAGGTTTATTTTACTCTCTGGCATGCAGGTGTGTGCCCCTCTCATTCGGGTGAACATACTGGGAACTGTGGGGTAAATATTTGCTCAGCAGTTGCAGCCAGAGGCAGCGTGTTCACATGAGCATGAGATGCTGTTGAGAGCTGAGTCAGAGGTGGACTCAGAGGACCAGAACTGGCCACAATGACGACTCTGTGTGTTCATACATAACACACACACACACACACACACACACACACACACACACACACACACAAAGCAGCGTTGTACCATGAAGTGTCCACACTCACATGACTGAGCATCCACTCCTTTTCTGCTCAAGTGTTACAGTAATACCAACTTCCACCAGCAGGTGGCAGCAAAGCACACGTGTGTTTGTGTTAGTGAGGAAGAGGAGGCAGAATCTATACATACTGAAGGACTCAGAGTTAATGGCATCAGCCTGCATCTTGTTGTTGGTATGGATTAACATAAAATCAATAAAAACATGTTTTTCACACAGATTCTTCTGATAAAACCACGTTTGCAGCAACACACACACACACACACACACACACACACACACACACACACACTACATTCATCTCCTGTTCGCCTCTTCATCACCTTCCAGGCTTTCTCCAGTTCTACCAACGACACTGGGAACGATACACAAACTGGCTCGGACATCAACCAGTAAACAAACTGGGTAAACGGGGAACAGGAAAGGGGAACACGTTGAAATATAAACGCTTGTTTACTGTTTACAAAACGTCACAAAACCAGAAACTAAACCAAACAATTAGTTATTTATTAGCTGGTGAGCAGGAAAATACCAGTAAAGAGGTGGAAAAGTCTAAATGAGTTACAGAAAACACTGGTTTTAAAACTTTATCTCTAAAATATTTTAGTTTAAAAACAATGTTGATAATGTTCTAGTTATTATTATTTAGTGATTTAACTTTGTGTCATAAATACATTTAATCACGACTGTAAATAATTATTAATGGAGTAAATTGTTACGTGAATAAGTGAAATAATACTACGTAACATACTACATAATACTTAATGAAGCCTTGTTGTAATAACAGGATTTAGTTTGTAATTACTGTGTAATTAGTGACATTAAAGGTTGTTTATTTGAATGCACTAAGTCGGGTTAAAGCTTCTGACCGTCAGATTTGGCCTGATTTTCTGTCCTACATCAGTTCAGACATGTAAACTGTTAACTTGTTAAAATTTGTTATGCAAAAGGTGTGGACAGCCTTTCATTTTCACCAAAGTCTGACGTGTTTCTGAGGAACTGGGACGTGACTCGACAGATCCGGTGCTCGTGCACGAGAGAAAAGCAGCGACTGAGGTGTTGATGGGACGAATTCTTCACCGTGAGAGCACGATAACACAAGCTGGATTACCTTTAATCCAGACTCATGAAAAGGTCATTTTATGAGGTGGTTGAGGAGACAGCTGTCACGCCAGTGATGATTAAATAACAAAGAACCAGTTTCTGTCTTGCATGTTGCTTTCCCTTCATGATCATACAAAGAAGAGAAAACTGATATTGTACGCTGAAAAAGCAGCAAGCGAGGGAAAGAGACGTAAGATGAGACGGAATCAGACAGCAGGAGGGTAATTTAACAGGTCGACTTGGACAGACGTGAGAATAAGAAACCTTTGATCACCTGTTCATCTCGTACCTCGCAGCGCGTCACAATCAGGAGATTTAGTCTAAAATCAAACGTGGAACGTGAGCAGCAACGTGCTCGTCTTCTCACAGGAGTATCTTTATGGTGCGCTGTGCTGATTTAAACCACATGAGGCCAATTACTGCAGGCAGTGTGTTTGCTGGGAGCAGTAAATGTGTTGTTTAAGCAGCTGAAGAATGAATCCAGCTGAGATCTTTAGCTTCTGTGGGATGTAATCGGCCCTTCACACTGGAATGCATGTTATTGTAAGCGGATTTGGACTATAACAGCACATAAACATACCGTTGATACAGTGAAGTTAAAAGAAAATACATCTGTTAATATCAAGGATTTCTGCACCAGAATAAAATAATAATGTAGAGAGAAAACAACCCCACAAAATGTGCTAAAAAAAATAAGATACAAATAATCCAAGAAAATGATCATTTAAAAAATAATAAAAGTTAAATAAATACAATACAAACAAAAAAAGATAATAAAATATGATTAAATAAATAAATAAATTACTAATGGGAATCAAATAAATATGTAAAAAAATAAACATTAATTATCAATATGCTTATTGAAAGGTTTAAACAAATTACATTCTGGAAAAGTCGCCAGTCAAAATAAAGTATAATAAAGTAAAAAATATAAATTAATAAAATATATTATAAAATAAAACAGTCAAAATAAATATAATGACATAATAATATGTAATAGTTAAAATTAAAGATAAATATGGTAATTCAACATGGATAATAAAAAACAAGGAACAAAAGGGAATTAAAAAAAAAATATATATATAGTAATTTTTTCTTAATTTTTTTTGTTTTAAATTTCTTCCTGAAATATCCTAAGAGTTGACTGTTTACTACCATTCATAACGCCATGACTCATCACTTTCCCTTTATTAACCACAAGGTCTGGCCTCATTTGAAACCATTTGCCTTCAGATTTAGGTGATCTACGTGACCCTCTCGCATGTGGTTCCATGTTAAAAGTAATCCAGTGATTCAGCAGAGAATACAGCATTCGTTACCATTAAATCCCAGTTAATGACTGGGCTGCAGAATCAGATCAGAATCAACTCAAACTGCTTAGAAGTGGCTTCAGGTGACATTTAAGTGTTTCGGATCACTTTTCATTCATCCACACTTTTAGATACTATCTGCAGGATCCCGAGTCGCCTCCTCCCAGCCTTCAATTTAACATACCCGTCATTAAAACTCTCACATCGCAGCTCTTTACTCATCACACCTCCAATGCTTTTTAATAAATATAGACTTTTTATTAAAATCTGGAGCGGTTCCAGGGTATCTCCTCTCACCTTGGTTTCCCGCAGGAGGAACTGCAGGTCTCGGCCGCTCAGGATGCCGTGGTTCTTCACGTAGCTTGGCAGGTGCACGGTGCTGGTGCCGTGCACGGTGCCGTGAACCTCCGTGTAGCTGTGGATGATGTCGAGGTACTTCTTCTTGTCCTGGAACAAACAGTTTTTCACAGATAAATTAGGTTGTTTTGCAGAATAAAAGCTGAATGAAACCAAAAGGAAAACTGGGTGGAATCTCTGGTCAGGTTCTGGAAGACGGGGGTAACTATGGATATAAATGTACTGAAAGTGGAGTTCCCCAAGGCTCCATGTCAGGCACCCTGGTGTTTAGCATCTACATGCTCCCACTGGCTCAGATCATAAAGGCAAATCATAAAATCTGATTATAAATACGCAGATGACACTCAGCTCTATATTAGTGTCTTGCCAGGGAACTCTGATCTGTATCATTGTGGGACAAAAAGCATCCAAAGATTGATGTTTCATGATGGAAACAACAGATCAATGCAGAATTATTGGTGTCATTTTCATTCTACCAAACTGAGCTGTAGCTAAGAGCTAACTCAGATCTAACAGGTGCATGCTGCCTTGATCACATAGAGCACATGTGTCAAGCTCCAGTCCTCGAGGGCGCATGGAGACAACAAAAACCTGTTGGATACTGGCCCTCAAGGACCTGAGTTTGACACCCCTGACATAGAGCATAACGGCTCGTCTTATCTATGAAAAGTGCTGTATAAATACAACCCCCTTTGCCTTTTAATCTGCAGCTTTTGGCCTTTTGTTCGAGCTACATGACTGACCATCTGGCCACAGTAGCAGGCATAGCTAAAAATAGCCCATATGAAAACCACAACTCTACCAGATCCTCCAGGTCACTGATCAAAAGCCCATCAAGCCAGACTAAGGAGCGCTGCAGGGCTCATGCTCAGGCTGAAGCATTAGCTGCACCTCAGATTCAATTGTGAATAACTCGAAGCCCAAACAAGAACGTCTTCCACCATTTTTATTCACATGAGGTCGGTTTATCTGCATATAATATCGGTTTATCTTCGCAATGCATCGAGCCTTGTGATTGGTCAGAGAGTGATTATTACATGTTACTGGGTATTTAATTCTGCAGCCACATTGCTAATTTACTGCATAAAAACATGGAGAAGTTGCAGCAGAGACTTAGTGGGCTTCGTTAACGTGAAGAATGATCACTACATGTTCTTTACATCTCTTAAGCTTGTTTTGTTTGGGGAGTTTACCGGCCGATACCAGGCCTAATAACACTAACAGATCTTTAGAAAACAACCCAGTATGATGATTTAGGGCGTAACAAAAGGCGTGGCATTGACCAGATGTTAAAAGGTAGTCAATGTTTATTGTACCATACAAACTAAAACCACGAGACCACTCGAGAGCTAAATCAGATAAAACAAAACAAACCCAACCAGGTGACATAAGAGAGATAAGTAATAAAAACAAAAACAGAAGAATTAGGTGATTATTACAAGCAGGAGCAGCTCCGATAAACTAAATAGTACCAAACGCTAATCTAGCCTAGCATAAATGTACCTTTAAAAAGGTACGCTCTCACAACAGGTAGCTAGGCTACTCTAACAACCCAAACAACACTCGATTTCACAGGCCGGGAGCAGACTGGCTGTCAACAGTTGCTCCCCGAATGAATGGAGACGGCCGCCTTTATTTCCTGGTGGATGCTGTCAGGAGCTGCGATTGGTCCCTCTGGAACCAATGGGGAGTGTGTCCGCATCAGCCAATCGCAGTGCCGAACACCAGGAGCGAAGATTGAGCGTCAGGTGTCGGCAATAAACAGCTGGCGTAACATTTACCCTACGCTTCAGTATAAACACACTGCTACACAGACCCAACCCGACACACGAGTATAACTAGTTTATTCCTGGCTTACAGCATTGCGTAGTGGTCTGCTAAACCGCTCCATGAGTCCAAACAATCGGTCATAATGCAGTGACAGAGAAGAAGAAGCCTTTAGGGAGGCGGTGACAGGACTCAGAGGTGCAGCCTCCACACATCATTGATTAAATCCCTTATAGGAGCAGCGAGGCCTCATCGTAACATTAAAACGACTCGTTTCATGTCGACATGCGCACGGGCCGCTCGGACTCGCTGCCGGCGTGTGTGGTGACTTCACCGCTTCCTCTGGAGGCTTAGGTTTCAGGTAGCCGCTCGTCTGCGTCCCAGGAGGTCCGACTATCAGATGCCTCCAGTCAGCCTGCTGTAACTAAAGCAGCCTGATGTGTGTGTGCAGTTGTGTGAGCGAACTCGAGCTCTAATTAGAAGGTGAAATCACAATCCTGTAATCTTTTCACTCAGGAGAGTTGAGCTAGGATTTAAATGCATGCACGTGTGTTTGAGAAGGATTAACAGATGAGCGTTAAGCTTTTAGGAAGGGAAACTTTTTTTACCATATTACACTTTTATGTTTCTGATAAAGCTGAACGACTATTAAAGTTTTTAACTGCATGATTTTCTGCCTTTAATCTCAGTCGATGGCTCAGTAACGTTTATTTAATGTAACATTTGCAGTTTCCTGCAGCTCTGGTTGGATCGCTTGGTCTCTTTTACTTCCATAGTACATTTACTACACCTACTTCACAACCTGATACAGGTAGAAGCACTAAAACAGAGACACAATGTGACATTTAAATACCAGAACAGGAGGTATTCCCAGCAGTGGGAATCTTGTGCAGCAGGTTTGATCCAGAGCCTGCGGGATGATTCCTTTGCGCTTTAAATGGTTCAACTTAAGCCGTCTCTACCGCAGCGTCGGGTTCAGGACTGTAAACGGGGACGAGTTGTCCCATTTGCTGCCTCTAATCGTTCCAATCCAACCCAAAAGGTGATCTGCAGACTGGAGTCTGACTGGTTAAAGAGTGGTCGCTTCAGCAACAGCTCCGTGTCATTTATGGTGTTCATATGTCTGCAGTAAGGCCGTGATCAGCTGGTAATGTTTTAATGTTTCTAATAAGGACTTCCTTTTCAACAACAACAATGGCCGCCAGAGACTCGCAAGGTTCAGGTCCTGCATCCACACATGCATGTCCAGCTTCTGCAGACCTTTGAAGAGCCAACGACCAAGCTCGAGCAGGCGCTAAACCAAAACGTCACACACCGATGAGGACCGATATGCTGGTCCAGTCCCAGCATCTGGGTCTGGATGTTGGGACTGGATGGTGGGACTGGATGGTGGGACTGGATTGTGGGACTGGATGGTGGGACCGGATGCTGGGACCGGTCTGGATGCTGGGACTGGACCCAAACACCATTTAGCTGAACGGCCTCAGGGATCTTTTTGGTTCATGAAAGTGGAACAGACCTCGGTGCTACTTATAAACATAAAGTACAACTTTCACACCAACAAAACCCAAAAAGTATTTTTTACTGTCTGGTTTTGCTTTTTAAATATTAAAAAGTTATTAAAAAGTTTTCAAGGCCTTTAAAAAATATGTAAATAAATAAAAGTCGTTGTTTTCCTGCATGTATTATTTTACTTCTACAGACATGAACAGTCTCACTAAATCTGACTTTTCAGTTTATTTTGATCAATGCTTTAAAGATTTTTATAAAATAATAATAATAATATAGCTGAAAATAAAGTAAACTACAACATATGTAAATAAATAAAAGACCAGTAATTTTATTACTGTATTAGAGACTTGCTGATTTATTTATAGATAAACATCCTCATGAATATCTGAGCAAACAGCCTTTAAACAGGATCAAACTGTTCACACATAATATGAAAATCAGGATTATTATGGGAAACAAACTAAACCAATTTAAAAGCATTAATATGAATAAATGATACGACAGGCTGCAGCAGAACGTACTGCAGAAAGCCTTCACAAAGCTTCACGGTCGGGTTGCCAGATGCTTTCTGGAGCATGGCTGCATTTCACTACCAACACACACACACACACACACACACACACACAAATAGAAGCATGAGCAGAAAGCAAACTACGGGACTGAACCTGCAGAAGGTGAGCGGATGGTTTGCCGCTCTATGTGGACGCATCGATCTCTGCAGCGTTGTGAGGAAGCACTCGGATGGAGATCATAAAATTACTGCTACAGCTGGAGAGGTTGATTGAGGCGGGAGAGGAGGAGGAGGTGAGCTTTACGACCTTGTAAATCAGAGGGAATTTGTAAACGCTGGCTCGGAGAGGAAACCGGAGAGGCAGCAGCTGCTTTCAGTCAGCACAACTGAGGGAAGCCAACAATCGAACTCCTTTTAGGGCAAAAACCAGCTAAATTACACACTTTTACTCGTCTAATTTGACTTATTCTAGCTCCGTTATTTTACTTTTCAGCTATTTTAGGTGTTTAACTTCCTTCCCGAGCAGGCAGAGATCCATATCCGTCACAATATCTTAACAGAAGTGTCAAAACACCCTCCTCCCTCACACCAACACTGTCCTCCCAGGTCTCATGCTCCTTTTCTTCACAGGGCCTGAAAAACACAACATGTTGAGTCTACGACGGTAACGTATATGGCTGAGGGAGCATTCGCCTCATCACTATGCAGACAGGTGCACTCCTACCTCAAAACACCTCCAACATCAAACCCCAACTGAGGCGGCGGGACCAGAATGGTGCCAGTCAAAGACGGAAAAATCACTTTAACGTGCAAAGCTCTCTGCAGGCTTTCAGAGATCTGTTTTTACACAAGCTGCAGGAATTTCACCCAGAAACATGTAGATAAAACCATCACAGGATGACTCGCTAACCCGTTTTACTGAATATGCAACAAAGATGACGCGTAATATTCTAACTGATCAATTTTTATTTGGTAAATATTCACTTTTTTTTAGTTTGATACCAACAAGATGTTTAAAAAAAAGCTGAAACAAAGAAACTGGGAGAGTTCGGGAATGCTCCCTAACGCCTGATTGAACCATTACACAGGTGAACAGCTGGGTGTCATGGTTGGGTAAAGGTGGCGCCTTTTGAAAGCAGGGACGGAGCGAGCGTCGCCACTTTGTGAAAACCAATTCAAGAAAAAAAAACTACTGGGAGTCTCCATGGCAACAAGACTTGTTTACCACTGGGATTTACTGATAATGCTCCAAATTCAAGATTATCAGTGAAAT
>JBAMHV010000026.1:13488023-13502250 GCA_037177535.1 Pseudomugil gertrudae | reverse complement strand
CTAATATTCAAAGTTAGCAATAGGCTAACTTTAAAGCTCTATAAGTAGTTTTCAAACTTATATATCAGTGTTTGCACCTTGGCTACAATTATATATTAAAAAAATTACCCCCCACAGTTGTCATGAAGGTAAATAAATATGCTTTAGGTGTAACGTCCTGGTTTGCTTCAACGCCATTATACTCCAACTGTTGGCTATTATTACCTAAATAAATAAATTCCTTCCATGACCCACTCTGGGTTTTTGTTTTTGCTCCACATCAGTTTACAAATAAGTAGGAAAATATAGTATTGCAGCAAACAGTTACTGTAAACACAGGTGGATCACTAAATAAATGATAAACACAAGAGAATGTAAAGATATTTATATAAATAATAAATAAATACCTGCATGCTGAAAAATTATTTAAACATGTTCATATATTTACTACTACTTCAACAAACATTGATAATAGTCTGAACTGTCAACAGGCCGGTTACGTCACTTACGTCAATTCAGACGAATCCACGCCAAAGAACAAAGTTTGGCCTTCAAAATTAAAGCACGACGTATTAAAACCTATAAAAATTTCATATTTATTGAAGTGTCAGTCCTTTAAAATGACAATAGTTAAATCAAGTTACGGTTCAAACAATGACTGGAACTTATAGAAAAGGAAATAAGCGTATTTTGTGTCAGAGTTTTTGCCTGGAGGACTTTGTTTTGACATGCAATACCGGAAATTGACCCGCGCAACGTTAGCTGTTTCTACATGTGATCGATACTGTGACTCCTGTGGAGGTATACTGAGGAGGAGGTTGTTTTAAAAAGCCACACAGGAAGGTTACCCCGCGGGACCCTGAGGAGGATGCTACCTGTAAGGCTTTAAACAGGTAACGCGATCAAACAGGCTGGAAACGCAGTGGAAATTAGCATGCTAACATTAGCTACACAGACTCCTTAGTTGCTCAACCGCGGTTAATTTAATTCGCTTTTTTCTTTTTAAAATGTATTTACTTGTGCAAACACATCCTTATTGTAATCATGTCATTATATTTATATAAAACATGTACATTTATTTGTTTTCCTTCGTCAGGAGCAGCAACTTCCTGGTTGTGTTTATACTTTTCTCTTCCTTTAGGTCTATTGTAAATCAACTTTATTGTTATTTAATCAACTCACCACATTATAGTTTAATTTCAAACGAGATATTACTTATTACCTGACTAGAATGAGACAAATTAAAGTCTCTAAAGCTGATGTGTTTTATTTAATTAAAAGAGAAAGTTGAGGCAAAGCCTAGTATCTGTCTCACAGCTGTCTCTTTATCCAATTTATTTAGATTTAAACCAATTTTATGGCTTGTAAATTAGACAATTTGAAGTAAATTATATTTAACAGAGGATGAGGGAGGAAAAACAGGCCATGTTGGATTACTTTCACTTCTTTTCTTCTTTATAAAGCATTACTTTGATGTGTTTATGCTAGCTTTACACACATTTTAAACAGGATTTAGCTACAGTGGCTAATAAATGCTTGTTGGTCTGGCTTTACTGGTATGAAACTGGTTATTCATGTGAAAGTTTTTACAGAGAAACTCTGCTTCTTTGCTTTTAGCTCATTCTGTGTTAAAGCGAGGAAAATAAGCGGCTCATTCCCACCACGAGCTTTTCCACCACCACAACAAAGTTTGTGTTGTCAGGATGTCACTGGAAACGCTGCTGGGTTTCCTGTGTTGCGTCAGTGCTCTGATGGCCGAAGATGCTCCGCAGAGCCCGCTGCCGCCGCTGCTGCTGGTGTCCTTCGATGGTTTCCGAGCCGACTACCTGAAGAGGTTTTCCATGCCGAACCTGAAGCTCCTGTACAGCCAGGGGGTCCTGGTGGAGCAGCTGAACAACGTCTTCATCACCAAGACCTTCCCCAACCATTACAGCCTGGTAAGTTACCAGTATCTGTGTTTTTATTCTATTTTTTTAGGTAGAAAATTTCACAATACCCTACTTGCCTTCTCAGAGTGATGCGTGACAGCAACAGCTTCCCTCAGATCATCTTTCTTGACCTTATTTTGACCTCTTCGCTCTGATTTATCAGCTTCCTGTTCAGTGTGACACAAAATAAATTAACCTAAACCTGTCACTGCAACCCATTGGTGGACTTTTATGACTAATGCCTCCAATAGACCAATCACAATCCAGAAAAGAAAGCAATAAAACCCACATTTACCACAGAAACCACTAGAACTGTCCTGATGGGAGTGAACCCAAAGCTTGTATATTGTACAGAGTGCACACTCCGCTCTGAAAAACCTCGCCTTTACCAAATATATCAGTATGGGTTGATCTTGGTATCAAAGTCAAAGAAGAACGTGTTAGCTGTGTTTTTTCTAACTTAAATAAAAGTTTTGATGAGAAAACAGAAAATGAAACTTATTTAAAGTGTTTTTTTATATACTTTTATTCTTTAAACCCATTTCAGTCCAGCATCATGACAGCATAATGATGTGTTTTACTTTGCTAAGTGGAGTTATATGATAATAATGCTCCTCTTGGTACTTAAAGGGTCATTCTTTTATTTTATTTATTGGTGCTGGACATGACGGGGTGGACAAAAGAAAAGAGAGAAAGAAAAATGAGCCCAAATCTGCTTCTTCCTCTCCAGGTAACCGGACTGTACGCAGAGTCTCACGGTATCCTAGCCAGCAGCATGTACGACCCCGCCACCCACAAACACTTCAACATCAAAAACGACACCGATCCCATGTGGTGGAGCGAAGCGGAGCCCCTTTGGCTCACGGCGCTCGATTCGGGCTACGAAACCGCGGCCGTGATGTGGCCCGGATCCGACGTTGCCATCGGCAACCGCACCGCGACACACTTCTTCCCCTATAACTCCAAGATGAGCTTCCGGCAACGGCTGAGGAACGTCACAAACTGGCTCCTGGGAAGCGGAGAGGTAGGAAAGTAATCAGAGTATTTTTTTACCGCACGTGTTCTCTGATGTTGTCCTGTTCCCTCAGGAGAAAGGAGTGATGTTCGCAGCTCTGTACTGGGAGGAGCCGGACCGATCGGGTCACGCTTTTGGTCCTGATAACACGTATGAGATGGCCAAAGTGCTTAAACAGGTACGGTCACCTGGATCAGGGTGGATTTAAACCAACCTTTCCACTACAAACCAGTCTGAAGCTCATTCAGACATGAACACTGAACCAGTTTCTTTTTAATACATGAATCAAACACACCTGCAGTTTTTACAAGCAAATAATGTGACAGAATAAGACGTTTATGTGTGTGAAACTAATAATAATATGCTCCGTAGGGTCATAATTCATGGGACAAAACCAACACATTTTAAGACTCAAGTTGGGCTTATAAATAAAGACAATATCTACTAAATATTAGATTTTTTCACATGAAAAAATGTAGAAACTTGGGAAAGAATAATTGAAAAAGCTGTAAATAAAACGTAATTTCTTTAGATATAAATATGCCACATTTGACATTTATTTAATAAACTTTTTTAAAGAGTTTCCAGACATGATGGATGTTTTTCTGCATGTTTTAGTTAAAAACTCCAGCTTCTTTCTCACTAAGCCTGGTTTCCAGATGCTTTTTTCACAGCTTGTAATGGTTACAGTTAGCCAGCTAGTGTTAGCTACTGTTAGCAAGGCTAGCGCTAACGCTCCATATATATCTCCGCTTTCTTACACAGCAGTCTTAATAAAATCCTGTTGTTCTTGGGAAATATCTTCACATTTTACGGGGGGTTTGGGTCATTTTTGTATGTTTTATTTGTTTTAAATACATCTTTATAACTTACGCTAACCGCTAATGGCTAGCTGTGTCTCTTCTGCTCAATGGAGTCTGTTCAACAGACACATGACACGTTACCGCCACCAAGTGGTGGGATGCTGCTCTGCAACTGAGCGGTAATATTTGTGTCTAGTGGATAAATTAGTTCTTCTATGCATCTATGGATGGATAAAATGTTTACCATCAGGTGGACGACAACATCGGTTTGCTGATGTCCGAGCTGAAGCGGACCGGCCTCTGGGGTCGCATCAACCTTGTGGTGACCAGTGACCACGGCATGGCCCAGTGCTCGGCCGACCGCCTCATACGGCTGGACGACTGCCTCCACCCCGACAACTACACCTTGATAGACCTCACACCTGTCGCTGCCCTCATCCCAAACAGAGGTAACCATCTTTTAGCTCACAACCTTTAACACTTTTAGCTGGAAAATGTCCGACTCTGATGCGCCGCCGCAGATCCTGAGGCCGTCTTCGACCTGCTGAAGACGTGTCATCCTCACATGACGGCATATTTAAAGAAGGACATCCCCGATAGGCTGCACTACCGGAACAACGAGCGCATCCTGCCGGTCATACTGGTCGCAGACGAGGGCTGGACGATAGTGCGGCGAGGAAACAAGCTGCCCAGATGTGAGGACTCGAGAGCAAAGCCGACTGAACCAATCAGAGCTTAACGATTTAACACCTGCATCCCTCTCTTTCCCCAGTGGGTGACCACGGTTATGAAAACTCCCTTCCCAGCATGCACCCTTTCCTGGCCGCAACGGGCCCCGGCTTCCATCGCGGCTACCGGATGAAGAGTCTGCAGAGCGTAGACGTTTACCCGCTCATGTGCCACCTGCTGTCGGTGCCAGCCCGGCCCAACAACGGCTCTCTGGGCCAGGTTCGCTGCCTGCTGGCCGCTCAGCTCTGCTGGGACGCATCCCTGGTGGTCGGGCTGGTGGTGGGCGTCCTGCTTTTCCTCACCGCGCTCACAGGTAGGTGTAGCGCTTCACGCTAACCGTTTCCTGTCACATCGCCGAGCTAACGGGGTTTCCTCCTCAGTTTTGTTCCGGGTGATGAGCGTACGGCGCCACCGGGACTCCACACCCTTCCAGAGGCTGCACATCTGCCACGCCGACGACGAAGATCCGTTGGTGGAGTGAACGGGACGGAGGAGAAACCAGTTTACAAACAGGTTATCATGGGAACCAGTAGCTGTTACCGGGGCGACGTAGCGTCTGACTCGAGGAACAGGAAGGAGATTAATATATTTAATATTTTGAAACAAAAAAAGTATCATGAGATGACTTCTCTATTGTTCTCAGGGAATTCTGTTTACATGCTTTCATGTGTTTGTCATTGCGTGTTGTGTCCAGCAGGGGGAGCCTGTTGTTCCACTGATGAGGTTTCGCTTTAATTTCTCTCCATTTTCACTGTTTCTGCTCTCAAAAGAGGAATTTAAAACCTGAATAGAGATAAAATTTTAATCTTCCAGGTAAAGGTTTCTAATCTGTGCATCTGTGATTGTACCAAAGACAAAAGACAACGAGGGAATTATATTTAACTCAGGTGGTTTGCAGGGATAAAAAACTGTGAATTGTTGCTGCTAAAAAGGTCCTCAAATAAGCTCTGCATGAACATTTCAACACAAAAGACCAAAACAAACAATAAACTTCACCCAAAATGTGCTTATTTTGTGTTTTTATATCTAATCAAGGGGAGTTTTTACCACCAGATCCTCCAAAGACATGTGCAGGACTGCAGAGTCTCTTCTTTAAGGGTTTCCTTCAGTCTGGATCTGCAGGTGGTCTCGTTTCCTTACACTTTCTGCTCATTTATTCATATTCTGTTACACACTGAGAACAAGCTAACATTTAGGGGACACAACTAACTGCTTTTATGGGGGGAAATATCTTTTTTAAGAAGAATAATATACAAAAAAAATGTCTAAATCCAGCTGGAAATATTGAATAAATGTGATTCACAATCAGACTTTGTGTGCTTTTGTGAAAAAGAAGAGCGACACACGTTTGGAAAAATTAATTTATATTCCTTTATATTTTTTTCCCATCGCAGTCACAACATTACAACGTAATAAAATGCTAAATGTATAAAATCAAATTCAGAACTACATTTCTGCATCGTGTTCAAAACCATATTAACTACATATTTTCAATTACACGTTAAAATCTGCCTTTATTTCTGCGTAATCTGTATTACTGTAAATCTTTTCACAGATAAATAGACTTTATTTTCAGGAGGTATTGTAACAAAATAAGATTTGCTAACGGTGGCCACCGTGAGCCCATTGAAAATATCATTTAGCTCTTCAAACTATCGTAGACGCAGAACACACCGGAACAATGCATTTTCTCATCTTTCTCCATATTTGGTGATTGGTCAGGAATATTTGGTGCACATGAAACAAAGCCCCTTCCCAAACGGTTGGAAAAATATGAACCAAAAAATACAGAAGAATCCTGAACGCTGTTAGCTAACGCAGAAGTTTGAGCGTGCTCGACGAATAATGGCGACCAGAATTTCTGTAAATAAAGTCCGGAGACGTCAGTCAGACAGCCGTCTTCTGTTTGATGGAATTTGTGCTTTAGTGTTGGACATTTCAGTGACAAGAGGCCAAAAATAACACGTTTTTCTTTTAGCTAGGCGATTAAGCAATTTGGCTAGCTTAGCGTTGTGCTAAGGAAAACTAGCTTGTTTTTCTCTTTGTAAAATTGAATAAAAAATTAATGTACTTTACTGCTGATAGCAAGCAGTTGTATTAGAAGATAGCTTAGGTAGCAATTGTCCACACTTTTATGCTAAGTTAATGGAAAAAATGATAAAATTAACTTTATTGTTGCCAAGATTATATTTGGACAGAGCTTAGCTAGCAGTTTACCACCTTCCTTTATGCTAAGCTGTCTTTTGAACTTTTTAAATATTTAGCTACCATGCTATTTAGGAGAAATTGAAACTATTGGTTTCTGTAAACCAACATGATTCTCCCAAATTAGATCAAGATTAACTGTATTGTCTGTGTGGGGTTTTATTTTGTGCAGAGCTAAGCTAGTAGTTTTCCACATATTTAGCCTTAGCTAATATTTAAAATTCAGATGAACTAGTGATCAAAACATTTAACTTCTTAACTATTTTGCTAATAAAATCAGATATTTGGTTTCTGTAAATTAAATTAATTCCACCACATCAGATTAATAAAGATTATTGCCACCAGCAAGCTAGTTTAGAACAGAGCTTAGCTACCACGCTTCCCACATGTTTAGCTAACTTTTTGGGGAATACTTGGGCAAAATGCGATTGAAATGTTTAGCTACTGCGCTACTTAATATGTGATGACAAATGCTGGGTTCTGTAAACCAGTTTTATCAAATTAGATTAGTAATGACAAATGTACTTTATTGTAGCTAGGAGGCAGCTTTGATAAGTTTTCCACATCTTTATGCTAAGGTAACTTCTGAGATTTGCCTGAACTGGTGACTAAAATATTTAGCTATCATGCTATTTTTCAAGTGATTGCATTTCTTTATATTTGTGTAAACAAAATTGATCCTACCAAATTTAATTAGTAAAGATAGTCTTTATTGTTGCTACCAGGCAGTTATATCAGAGCACAGCTTGATAGCAGTTATCCACATTTTTATGCTAAGCAAATTTCAGAAATTTGAGTGAACTAGCAACTAGCATCTTTAGCTATTATGCTATTTTGTAAATGTTAGCAAATTCTGGTTTCTGTAAACCAGTTTGTCAAATTAGATTAATAAAACCAAGATAGACTTTATTGCTGCTTTATTGAACAGCTATAAGCTAAGCTAATGCTACAGATTCTCAGATATTTTGAAAAAAAAGTCACATTAGCTTGATTTGACGAGATTATTGGTCTTACTTGAAAAAATTGTTTGATGTATGGAAAAAATACCAAAGTAAAGCATAATTAAAGCTGTCTGACTAACACCTCCGAAGACTTAATCCTGCCTAGAGAGCTAACATCAGTGTGCTTATATTCAAGACAACACGTTGGCACAGAGTCCTACGAAAACACAGTTTCCAGTCAATCTGTATTTTATCTTTTGTTCTGCCTTCATTACATTCTACATATTTATAAAGAACATTTATTATCAGTACATTTTAAAGAGCCATCTACACAAACCCATGGGACATAGATCCAACGAAAGAAAATGTTATTTACAATCAAAATACCAAGCACAAAAAATAAAAGCCACTTTTACACATTGAATTAGCTAGAATTATTTGTTTTCCTTTTTTTTCCCCCTAAGCTAAGGAACACGGTAGAAAAGCATGACTGTGACAAAATAAGAACTCGTGGTAGGTTTTAGATACATCCAACTTAAAGAGTTTAGTTTGACCCTGCCCTGTGCTTGTAGCATCCAAACCTGAGTCAAATCACTGAATTATTTCCACTCATTGTCAATGATTTAATCTGAGTATTTGTTCCAAGAAGGAAAAGATTTAAAATGTTGAACTGAGATCAGAAGCTGGTTAGCATCTAGCATGCTAATCGCTATATTAGTATGCTAATCTCTATATTAGCATACTAGCATGCTAATCACTATATTAGCATGCTAATCATAGCGAGTAATGACGCAAAGCTTTGGTTAAAATAAAAAAAGCATATGAAGCTTCAGCAACACACCGATTTATCTCTCTCTCTCTCTCACACACACACACACACACACACCTCATATGCTTTGCAGACCCTGATAGTGGAACATTTTTGTGTTCATCTAAAGTACGATTGAGCTAATACGATACACATTCCTTAATCGGGAGGCGGCATTCATCCATCTCGAGTTAAAAATGACGTTTTTTTTCCTCCCAACTAATCAAAGAACTCTACAAACACACAAAGCTTAAAAATGTAAACAAATTCTACGTCATGCTTGTTTTTTTTTTTAGCACATTTAGTTTGTATCCTTTTAAAACTTAAAAAAAGGCAAAACTAAGAGAAAAAACAGTGACGTGGTGCTTTTTGTTTCCAGAGTCGTCCCAGCTTTTCGTGCCTTTAGCATAGCCGCGCAATAGCGACAAAATGGCGTCGCTGAGGCTCTGCCTTTCTGGTTATTTTGGTTGTTAAACCTGATCTGATTGGCTGCAGAGGCGCCTACGAAGCCTCCGTGATGACCATGATAAAAGCCACCGTGTCGTCTACATGGCACGTATTCGGTTCGTTTGTGCACAGACGCACGTGCGTGACCCCGCCGTGATGTCACAGACGGGAGCCGCTGTTTTTTTATGTACGCTCTTTTACAAAACTCTGAATGTGCGACACACATATTTGGCTAAAATCTTAACTATAATCACAACTATACAAAAAACCATCCTAATCAATAGCACCATGTGAATATTGTTCCCAAATTATAAAGGGGTGAGTGTGTGGTTGTGTTTGAGTGGTGAGGTAAGGGACACATCCCGTGTTACACTACTTATTGTGTGTGTAAAGCACATCTCGCTGCTGCATGTGTGTGAATATATGTGTGTGTGTGTGTGTGTACACTAAGCACATCTTCCTGCATCGGAGACTTGCATAGCTTCTGCAGGACAGGAAGAGCAGTTTTGGACGGAGCCTTTGACGCAGCCTTGGCTGATAACTGAAGGCAGTACTCGAGTTGCACCATTAAAGAGACAATCTGCACCATGCGTGTTTCATATTTGCACCATATGAAGTGGGATTAGCAACCAATTGACTCTGACTTTGTAGCGTTGCACCACATGCACGGCATTGCAGCGGCTGAACTGATTTGTCCATTTTCTTACTCCGCTAGCACCATGGAAATAAGACGAAGGCTCGTTCTTTATCATTACTGTTGGAATTTAAAGGGATACTTTGTCATTTCTGGTGTTTGTACGCTCATAACACTGTTGTTTGTTTAAATAGGTATGTAATTATTAGCATAAGTTGCTGTTGTTTACTTTAATACTGCTTTATAAACCAATAAACTAGCTAGAAACTATGTATGCAACAAAGCGCTAACGGTACAACGCTAAATGTAGCTGAAAACTAGCGTCTACGTCAAACAATCCAAGTTAAATTTAGATTTTGTGAATTATTCATCAGCTCATCTGTGATTTTGGCATCAAAAATAAAAATTTGGTTTTTATTTTCAACAAAAACAGCAGATATCTACCATAATTTCAAGTAAACTAGAGCTAGCATTGACACGTCTGAGATGCTAAATATCTTTATTAGCATGTAATGTATATGCTAATGAGATATTTTTAAAGGGGTAATTAAAGGGTTATATATTTAGTATGTATGAGTAGTCTGTGTCTTATTTGCAGAAGATAAATGCTCTCGGTCTAGAGAATAAAGTAGGGTTGGCTAAACTTGGCTGCTAGCTAAGCTAACATCTACTTAGGCGGGGCTAACAGAGAAGCAATTTTTCTACAAATTACATTTCCCATACTTTAATAGCTAAACTGAAATCAAACTAATGCTAAATAAAGTTTGTTGTCACTTTTACACCAGAATTAGAGAAAAAGAAGAGTTGGTAAAGCTTAGCTGCTAGCTAAGCTAACAGCTAAGCAGTTGTTTTGTTTATACAAAGTTTTTCACAACAGATTAATGTTTAGCTACATGCTACATTACACGTTGCTGTAATAATAAGATACCAACTACTAGACAGTAAAAATAAACAAAAGATTTGGGAAAGTAGATATAAGGTTTAGTTGTTTTAGAGACCAAAGATTAACTTTGTTATTGCTACTAGCTTAGTTGAGCTGTTAGCTTAGAAGCAGTTAGCTTAGCTCACTGATCAGAAATGTCTCTAAACCAGGAGTTTCCGTCCTGTAGGTTTTAGTGTTTTCCTGCTGCAACACACTTGACCCAAATCAATGGCTCATTAAGAAACAGGTGCAGGTGTGTCCTATCAGGGAAACACTGAAACCTGCAAAACGGTAGCTGCCGAGGACCGGAGATAGAGACCCCAGCTCTAAACTGAGGTAAAAATGGAGAAAAGGTAGATGAATCTCACAGCTTATATAAGTTTTTACTTATTGTATCCACTGAAAATGGACCTAGAATCATCTGTTGCACATGTAGCAGCAAAAATGGTCAATGCTGGCTTAGATCAAATCAAGAATCAGGGGATTTAT
The DNA here is from genome assembly GCA_037177535.1 of Pseudomugil gertrudae. Lineage (NCBI taxonomy): Eukaryota > Metazoa > Chordata > Actinopteri > Atheriniformes > Pseudomugilidae > Pseudomugil > Pseudomugil gertrudae. Next base: position 13,491,350 of record JBAMHV010000026.1, on the reverse strand, counting down.
TCAGATTTTCCTAAAAAATGTGAGTAAAAAAAAGACAAAACAGAATGAAGCTAAAACTCCAAATATGTCAAAGTATCCCATTTTCTACTCTTTCACCTTTTCTGGCCTTATGGGCTTCAGCCACACAACCAAACATGGGTGCTTTTTATGTTTTATTATGTTTTCAATCGCACACTGTGTGACGGTTCATGGCTGGCCTTGCTAGCTGGCATCGCTAGCTGGCATCGCTAACTGGCATCGCTAGCACCCTCCCGCTGGGCGAGAACGACCCCATCCGAAGAGCTTCAACGTTCATGTTGACGGGCAGATGACCGATGTGTCAGCTCATAAGTAGTCACAAGCCAATGTGACAGCTTGGATTGCAGGGGATAAACAAAGAATAAATAAATAAATAAATACACAAGAAGCCACACATCACAGCTCAGCCGTGGGCGTCTTCGGAGGAGTCGCTATTGGCCGCGATACAGAAAGATAAGTCATCAGGTTGAAGTCTACAACTGTGTAATTATTTCACATATTTTACATGAAATGATTTCTCTTTATCATCATTTAGCTCTGATCAAAAAACAGTGAATATAAATAAATATATGAAGCCTCCACTTAGCACACTAAGTGTGTGCTAGCTAAAAAAATTAGCTAGCTAAGTGTACTCTCCCTTCATATATTTGTTGTATTTATAGTAAAGAAAACCTCGTTTTTCTTTGTTAAACATACTAATAACCATAATGCAAGTCTCTAAATCCTTTAATGGATCATTTAAACGTTAACTTTAAATATTATTTAGTTAGTCCAGAGCCTTTTAAACAACATTAAGTCTTAATTTGCATTAAAATGTTTTGTTTCCGGATGAAATCAGACAACAGATCCTGTTATATTTATTGATATTAATGGTATTTAACTACCTAAAATGTCTTTTGTGCTTTCTGAATACAGAAGGCCGATTAGGCTAGGTGCGCTTGTCAAAACATCCCTAAAATCTGTACGCGGTCCGAGTGCACACCCCGAAGACGTCTCGACATGTTGCTGTCTAATCAGAGAACCAGCTTAGTTACAAGGCTAGGCTAGGCTAAGCTAAGCTAAGCTCTTCAGTCTCTGTTAGGAGACGGTTATCATGGATAAAGGTGCGGTAATGTGATATTTTGGGGGGAACTTGAGGTGTTGCTCGTCCCTGTGCTTTTCTCTGTAGCTGGAGATGATGACCTCTCCAGTTAAGCCTCATTTATGTTCCATTTACATGTAAAGTAGTCCCATATGTCTCATACGCACAGAACATCCACTAGAGGGCAGTGTAGGAGATCGTGGTTATGTGGTTCTTTAAGTCACTAAAAAAAAGATCTCCACAAAAATGGTCACATTAATTTTACAGATAAACATTTGTAGTTTTTTCTTTTACTTAAATATTTCAGGCCGCATCATTAATTATCATTAAAACTACTAAATATGCAAATATTTGAACTATTTTCACCTTTTAAATGACTTGATCGCATTAAGTTACTACAAAATATGCATTACGGGGTGTTTTTATTTTAAATCTTCAAATGTTGATTAAAAATAAAACACATTTAGTATTTTTCCTTGTCAAATAGGACAAAAATGTCCTGTAGTAACACGTAAGCATATTTAGAGCAATATATTTAAAAATACAACAAACCAGATGAAGCTTTATATGAAAAATAGCTAATTTTATGTATCAATTAAAAATAAAAACAATGACACCGTATAATTTTATTAACACCTAAAGGGTTCAAATAATAGGATAAATTAGATAGTAGCTGAAAAATGACTTAAAGATTTAACAAAAAATATTATATAAAAAATAGCATAAAAAATATGACGTTTTTTAAAAAGTATAGAAAAAAAACTTTCTTAGGGAAAAAATAGCGAACAGGAAGTAAAAGTTTGATATCAGCTGACCCAGAATGACCCACTTTCACTGCTCAACACTGCCCCCTGTGGTCTGTGTTGGTACTGCTCCATCACTACGTCTGGCTTTTAGAAAACGTCTCCTTAAATGTAAATGAGCCCTATCATGCCCCGCCCCCCCTCCAGGTCACAGGAAGTTCAACTCCTGCTCCGCCATGTTTGTAGCTCGATAGCATTGATACGCTAATCTCCCGGAAACGAAGCAGAAGAGGTTCTGTCTGCATTCACTGAGCATAAATGAGGCTTTAAGGCCTTTACACTCAGAATATCGCTTATTTTTATTTTATATTTATTATTTTATTCGACCAACCAGCTTTACACGTGTCAGATATCACCACTACTTTGTTCAAACTTCACATCACCATCATTACGTGTCTGAAAATGATAATTATTAGTGTGTAAAGGCCTTTTTTTTTGTACTTTTACTAAGTGTTTTTTCCAACCTTTATTTTGAAAAAACATCCCTTTTATACTGAGAAGATAAACACACAACGTTTTAACTAGACTAAAGACAAAAGTGTGTTTTTTTCCTGCTTTCTGACATTTAAATCTACTGAAACCGGAGAAAGAGAGACGCTCGCGACATAGACGGGAACTTTTTCAGCGCGTCTCCGTGTGAAGACGATGGACTCGTGCTGCAGCAGCTTGCTGAGTCATGGCCATAAGACTCACAGGTCGTAGGTGCCCGCAAGGAAAGTGTGTGCGCACACAGCGATGTGACAGATTGCTTCAGTGTGTGTGTTTCTACACGTAAGTGTGTGTGACGGTGCTTTTTGTGCTTGTGTGTCAGAGTGAGGACTCGTACTGCAGCAGTTCGTACAGTAAGGGTCCGTCCCGGTAGCGGATGCCCACCGCGGCCGGCGTTATGTACTGCAGGATGTTTATGGTCCTCCGCAGGCGCCGGTCCACGTAGTGGGCGTCCCAGGCCGGGTAGCGCTTCCTGGGCATGTCGATTTTTATGAGCGGGCCTTCGGGTTTGGACGTGGCGGGAGCGGACCTCACCTGAAAGACGGGGAGACACGACTCGGCCACGTCCTCTTCCGTTTGGGATTTGGCCATGTGAGCCGGGGTGGGCGGGGCGGTGGGCGGGGCCGACGGGGGGAGAGGGAGACCCCAGAGGAGCTGGGCGCAGCAGGAAGAGGCGGGGCTCGGTTGGAGGTGGGCGGTGGCGGGGTGCAGGAAGCCGTAGTACAGCAGCATGACCACGACGCCGCCGGCGAAGGTTAGGTAGACGCCGCACAGAGCGGGGACGGCGTAGGAGTCGGTCAGGGCTGGATCTCTGTACGCATACCTGCAGGAAGGAGGACATTAAAGGAGATAAATGATGATTTTAACATGTAAATCATTAATTTATTGTCTGTATAAAGCAGAACCGCAATGCTTTGGTCTGAATTCCTGCTTATT
>JBAMHV010000026.1:13458708-13468882 GCA_037177535.1 Pseudomugil gertrudae | reverse complement strand
TACACACCTCAGAACAGGGTTATAAGGTGTGTGTGGAGCGAGAATAAGCAGGAATTCAGACCAAAGCATTGCTGTTCGGCTTCATACAGACAATAAATTAATGATTTACATGTTAAAAGGATTTTAAAACCATATATCTCCTTTAAAACAAAGCTAAATTTAGCCCATTGTTAGCGTAAGCGGCTTAGCGCTTGTCGTTTTAGTAAAAAAATTAGCGGTTATGTGTGAGATGCAGAGCTGAAGTCGAAGGGGAATTGTTTGATTTGCACTCTGGATGTCTGAATATTGTAAATCAGAGGGGGGTCCGTCCTTCGTAGGTCACCTCACTGGATCCGTAACCTTTCCTGGTTTTATTTAACAAAGCAGCGTGTGATGTTTTCTTCAGGGTCCTACGCAGTATCTTAGCTGTTCCTAGGACTGCGCTCCTCTGGACAGACATGTCTGATGTTTGTTTCTCCAGCGGTAGGACGAACGTGACCCCCGGTGCTTCCATGGCCTTCCCCAGCTCTTCTTTGAGCCGTTTCTCAGGCTCCTTTTTTCCCCTGATCCCTCAAGACGGCTTCTCTCCGCTGCTTATCCATCATCATGTCCGCTCGGTTTGTCAGACTGGATCTGGATCCCACGGGACCTGAGCCCTCCATGTCGGGAGACACCGAGTTGTTTAAACAGCTTATAATAAAGTATAATAAACTTAAACTGCTTCAGATTCTTAAGATGAGTGGACATGACTTATCCTGTCAGCACCCAGAGGACACAAGTCCTTTTCTAAGTGCTTCTTTGCAGCCTTTAGCCGCTCTCTCCAACAGAACCCTGAGAACCTGAACGGGTTTTACACATTACCGTTGATCCGACACACTTCTGGGAGTCGGTGCCACTCCGTCATACGGAGCCACATATTCCACGTGACTCAGTTTGTGCCTGAAGACGTTGAGTCTAAAACGCTTCCCTTGCTTCATGTTGTGCTGCTGACACCTGGTGGACACCGCAGGATACAGCAGCTCTGATGATGATCTGATGGTGCATTTAGATGTATTAGACGTTCACATTAAGATGCATTTTGATGTGATTTCTTTGTGTTCGTACCAACAGCGGCATTCTGCAGCATTTGAAAGCATATGAGGAAACTCTGGACGTCACGTACTCGCAGAGAGAAAGGATCGGTACTCTGGTGGAGGCTGCTGGACAGAGGTGAAGCATGATTTACACGAGCGTTACAGTTTATGCAGCGTAACATAAACACTGTTTATAAATCACTCGTGTTAACGTTTGTGCTGAAACATGGAGCCAAATCCTCTTAATGCAGCTCAGATTAGCTGCAGGATGTGTGTGTGTGTGTGTGTGTTCATCATTTCTTTACTTAATGGGTTTTAATTGAACTGTTTAAATCCACAGAGCTGCTGATGCACAATTAGCAGGGAAATAAATGACTGTGGGGAATTAGAGGGGAAATATAAACACAACCAATGAGCAGTGAAGTAAAGGAGGCTTTGTTCAGGTTCTGACTGATTATCTGCTTATATAAATAGCTTTTTAAGTAACATAATGCAACTTTTTGGCCTTTAAAAATGACCTTTCATGCTACAGTGATATTTATTTTGTATAGTCCTGGAGCCAGGGTGATGCTGCAGCATCCCGAGGATTAAATATGGCTCTTGAACACACTTGTCAACATCCTGGTGTATTTGATCGCTGATGTAGCAAAGAAAGCAAGAGAAAGTAACAGAGCAAGATGGATGCATGGTTAGGAAGGACCAAAGTAAGGAAAGTATGAGTAAATGTGTTTATTTTAAAAAGATAATTCAATAACTATTTATTGCTCAAAAGACGTGTGGTTGTCATAAGAAAAAGGGTCTTGATAAAAAAGTTAAATAGAAAAATAAAATGTTAGCTTAAGGCTAACGTCAAGGGAAAATACCATTGGCAGGCTAGCTGTTAGCATGTGCGAACGAACAAAAGGATTAAAACAACTTAGATAACATAAAAAACATTGAAAATTCTTCCATTTTCTTACTAAACTGACTACGGAAAGTCTGAAGGGACAAAGCCAACATATCGCACTTTATTACTGCAAGAACTCGTCATTAAGAAAGAGCTCTTTTTCAGTGTCAATATCAGGACATAAAGATTGATTTCTGATGTAATTTTTCTATTTGTTTACAGGCTACATTTCACATTTATTTTGTTAACACTGGTAGGTTTATATGCAGGGGTATAAGGTGTGTGTGGAGCGAGAATAAGCAGGAATTTAGACCAAAGCATTTATCTGGTGGTTTCTGCAGCTCGTCCACTTCTTCTTCTCTGGTTTGCTCCTTTGGCTGTTTGCATGTAAGGCCAGTGTAATAAGGACAACCACACAATAACTAATCAGCCAATCAAATCGCAGTAACTCATGTAGTCGTGCAGACGTGGTGAAGACGACTTCAAACTGAGCATCAGGAGGAAGAGAGGGGAATAGGGGGTCTCACCTGGTCCTGGCAAGGTGATCATGATAAAGAAGCCAGTGAGCGTAGTGTGTGCAGGTGTGTGTGGGCTGTAATTATGTAAAAATGTTTCTCTGGAAACCCAGCAGCATGTTCAACCTGAATCACCTGCACCTGCTTTCAGTTTGCTGTCTGGGGGCCGTGTGTGCTACCTGGGCTGGGGGTCCCTGGCTTTACTGGGCCTTATTGATGCCAGCGAGTGTATCCCCACCTTCGGAGCCGGTGAGATGAGAACAAACCAGCACCGCTGCTTCACCACCGAATGAGAACTGCTAGTAATGATTTAGTGTTTGTTTTAGACTATGAGGACGTGCAAGGCTTCATCAGCGGCGGATACAAAGAGCTGAACAACAGCGAGGGTCCTTTAACGTCTCTGGTACGTACACGAGAACAAAGAGGTCTGCTTTAGCAAACAGAAGCTTCTAGAAGAAACTAAGCTACGTTTATTTATATAGCACCTTTCATGTACAACTAAAGAGTAATCACAGCCAAGAAGAGATCCATAAATAAGATTTGGTTCTTTACAGCGAGACAAGGAAACATGTTTATTTCCTGCTTCAGCAGCGCCCCCTGCTGTTTGTTTAGTTTATTAAAAGATTGACCTCACCTGATCGCTGCATGTTGGTTCTGGCACGTTCTTCATCTTCATCATCCTCTAATGCTAAATTGTTATAAACTTTTACTAATAAATCCATAAACATGCAGGTAAATTATGTTTATTATATATAATACTGTATTTATTATCTATATGTGTTTATGTGTATTAATACAAGTATTTCTATTTAAATCTTCATATATATTTATTCTAGATTAAATAATACATATTTATAATAGTATATTTATTACAATAATATGTGATTACTTGTAGTAATTTGAAAATGTGTAATTGTTTATTTATCATGTTTATATAATATACATTTATTTATTTAAATGAATAAAAACGAAAATATAAAAGTTAATCTTAAATATTGATTTAATTTATATCAATGTTTGTATAATATATAAATTAAGTAATAATTTTATAATAAATTTGTCTTTTATTAATAAAAATAGTAATATTTTAAATATTTATGAATATATTTAAATACAATTAGTATATAGTATCAAATAATATAACATAGTATAATTTGTAATTTTTTTTAACATATTGCTTGTTTATTTTTATTATTATTTATTTTTTTGGTTTATTGTCTGCCTCCAAACTCGTCTTTTCCTCCATCCTGTAAAGTCTTTGTTACATAAGAGTTTTAAAACAGGTAAAATCACCTTTTTACCAAATCATCTGTTTCCTGCTTTGTGTTGATAAATAAGACTTTATCTTATTATAAACAATAACACATAAAATGAGTGTAAATGTTGTTAAACATCCTGCACACATCTCCGCTGCAGGGTCCAGAGTTCTGCATATCACACGAGGATTTCCTCCATCACGTCCTGCCCCGTCTCAGCGACAGAGACACCGTCCTCCTCCTCTACACTCACTCAGGTGAGACCAGCTTGTTTTAATGCCCCCCGATCGAGTGTGTTTGAACCGTTTACCTCCACAGACGATGCAGAAGAAGTGTTGACGCTGGCACAGAAAGTGAGAGGGAAGACGGCGAAGCTGCACGCTGTTTACCACCAGTCTGATGAAGCGGTCTGTCCTTCACAGGAGGAGATCAATACGCTGTGCTCATCCACCATCAGCTTCGTTTGGTCGGGGAGCTCGCTGCACATGGTGAGGAATAAACATGGACGCATCGGTAGACCTGTTGTTGATCAGATAACTTCCTCTCTGAGCAGTGGGAGCTCTCCATGAAGCTGCTGCTGAATGCTGTGAGCACAGGAGCTCACATCCTGAAGGGGAAGATCTACCAGAACTACATGATCGATGTGCAGGTTACCAACAGCAAACTGTACCGCAGAGCAACACGGTTACTGCAGGTAAAGATGGATGGGTGGATGGATGGATAGATGGATGGGTGGATGGATGGATGGGTGGATGGATGGGTGGATGGATGGATGGGTGGGTGGGTGGGTGGATGAATGGATAGATTATTATTGTTATTATAATAACAACAAGACAACTAAATAAATGTCTTATTTATTTTCATTACAGAAGCTGTCGGGTCGTTCAGAGTCACAGTGTGAGGAGGCCCTCCTGAAGGCCATCTATCGAGTGGATGACCTCACAGAGGACCGGTGCTGTGACATCACCGTGCATACTCGTGCTGCCAGAAACAGGAGGAAGGTGAGGAAGCATCGACATGCAGAGAATCAATAGTATGAATGATGATGAATGATTAGTACCGTGTCTCTGTTCAGGTGGTGCCGTTGGCTTTGCTCTGTTTGCTGACTGGTTGCTCCATAAAGGAGGCGGAGTCTCACCTGGAGGAGAAGCCGGTTGTTAGGGAGGCGGTGGAGGTGTGGTTGTCCTAACTGACTCAGTTCCCTCAGATTAAATCCATCCCCCCCTACAAAAATACACGAGGGATGCTGTTGTTGGTCCGGTCAGGAAGTAGATTGACAGATTTCAGGACAGTATTTAGTATAATTATGGTGGCTCGTACACATCATGTAGTTTTGGTGATTATTAGTAACTTTTGCAAAGTAACTAAAACAATAACTAACAAACACTGAATGAGAAGTGTGTACTCAGGGTAGGAAATGCTAAGCTAGCAGTGCAGGGGCTAAAAAACAGGCTAGCTGTTTATTCAAACTATAGCTAAGCTAATGGGCTGCACAGATTTTTAAAATTACTTTTTATCTTTGTAAAGTAAATAAAACAATAAAAAATTACGTTTTTTTAGTGAGTGAAAGGTGTATACTCAGGGTAGGAAATGCTAAGCTAGCAGTGAAGAGGCTAAAAGACAGGCTTGCTGTTTATTCAAACTATAGCTAAGCTAACAAGCTGCACATATTTTATTTGATTATTTGTATCTTTGTAAATTAAATAAAAAAAAAACCCTAAAGTATTTTAGTGAGTGAAAGGTGTATACTCAGGGTAGGAAATGCTAAGCTAGCAGTGAAGAGGCTAAAAGACAGGCTTGCTGTTTATTCAAACTATAGCTAAGCTAACAAGCTGCACATATTTTATTTGATTATTTGTATCTTTGTAAATTAAATAAAAAAAAAACCCTAAAGTATTTTAGTGAGTGAAAGGTGTATAGCCTACTCAGGGTAGGAAATGCTAAGCTAGCAGTGCAGGTGCTAAAGGACAGGCTCGCTGACTCCTTCAGCTAAAATTTAGCTTTTATAGCATAATGCCAATTTATCATATAATCATTGGGAAAATTAATTAAAAAAATCATTTAAGAAAAATCACTAACTCATTTTAAAAAGAAAAAAAACAACTTTAATGAAACAAACCATAAACTTGCCATTATGTTGTAATAATACCTTGTGTTGTAACCATAAGGTGTAAAGTTTATGTTTCATGAACTAGAACACACATCATCTTTGTTTTTACTGAAATACTGACATCTGCACCATGAAATCTTAAAAAAAATCTTTCTCTGAATGATCTGATCTGGCTGGATGTTTAAAAAAGTTAATTAAATGCAAATCAAATACCCGTTTACACTATTTTATTTACAGGAGCAAATTGAAAACATATAGACAGTTAAAAGTGATCCTGTTTTATTATTTTTGGAAGAATATTGGTGTAATTTTTTTAAATGTGATGGAAGCAACAGTGAAAAATGTTGTCATGGGGGCAGGGTTGACACGCAACCGGTGAAAGGACCAAACCAGAGAAGAAGAGGATGAGTTGTAGAAACCACCAGATAAAAACACCCAAAGAAGATGTTATTTTTTAAATAAATACATTTTAGTCGTACTGAATTTAGACAGATTTTCTCCCTAATGATGCTAACAAAGCATCCAGCCAATAGTGACTTTAATTATACCGCTTGCTTTGGCGCTGTCTCTCTTTTATTTCTTCATTTGGTCCAATGTGTTAATGCATCTAAAAAAGATATTTTGACCATTTTTTTGCTGTGCTTTCCTCTATGTCCTTCTGTAGTCTGTGTGAAAAAGCATGATCTAAGTTGCAATAGGAGGTTTTAAAGCTAGTCTCCAGTCACAGCACACTTGGACGGCGGCCATGTTCCATGATGTAGATCAACCTAAATCTGTATCTGTCCCTCAGTGGCTCAACGTACACAGACACAATCACAGGTAATGGATTAGTGTGACGTACGAGCATAGCTTGAGCAGCTTTTGAAACACCTTTAGTAAAGAGCCAAACGCTGCAGGGAAGCACAGAGAAAAAGCTGCTTCACAGAGGTCATGTACTCCTCAGGCCTGATCGGGTCGTCTGCACATTGTTCACAACCGTTTGTTTAAGGGAGAGATGCTTTTTCATTAAGCATTACCAGTAAAGCTAACTGCTGCTTTTTATCTACACAAACGCAAAAAATTACAAAAGAATAGATTTTTTAAAATGTATTAAAACAATTATGAACAAAACATGATGTTTATTAGTGAATGAAAGGCTTATAGTTGATGTTAAGCAAGCAAGGCGCTAAAAGGAAGACAAACTGCTTCCTCCAGCTAAGCTAACAGCCTGCAGAAATTTCACAGGCAAATTCATTAAAACTATATATATATATATATATATATATATATATATATATATTTGTCATTAAAGTAGAAATAAATAGGTTTTTATTATATTTTTCATCTTAAGCTAGCTTAGCTATAGCAAACAGATAGCATAGTTTTTACAATAATTAAAAATATAAATATAATCTTATATTGAGTAAAAATCCAAACTTATCTAGACAAATTGTAACCTTCTATTTTAAAGAAAAAGATCTTTAGATGTGCTTTTGTTACCTTTTAAGCTAGCTGTTTTTACAAGCTACACTTAAGCTAACAGACTTACAGAATTTTACCATAATACAAACATATCATGTGATTATTGTGATGAACAAGACAAAACAAGGTAACAAAACTTCTTTAAAATAATAATTACTGTTTAAATGTTTTCATCTTGCTGTTTTCTTAGTTAACAAACTGCAGACAGCTTAAATATTTATCATATAATTACTGTAAACAGTTAAAACAAATCCAGAAAAATGAGATACATTCTCCTAAACAGGGAAATAAAACTATTTTGATGCTTTTTTTTCTTTTAAAACTAGCTGTTTCTCCAAGCTGTAGCTAAGCTACATAGTAATTTATTGTTTAATTATTGGAACAGACTAAAGACATTTAAGTTTTAGGAGGTTTGGGGGGCATTGTGAATATAAAAAGTCCTAAAACTTGCAACAATTGCAGGATTTTAACGTCTGTAGAAGTCCACAAAAATACATTTATGAGTCTTTAAATCTACACTATAAGATGTATTGAAATTCTAGTAAACAATATTTAAGAGCTTTAAGTATTTTTATGACTAAATAATGTTTATATATTAGGATTTTATTATTTAAGTGTACGAGTATTGCCATTGCACCATGATACGTTAGAGTGTCCTTCAATTATAGAAATTAAAGGCACGAATACTATTTATTTAAAAAAAGATCACCATCTGTACATTTAGTTTATTGATATCAGAGTCATTACAGTCACATATCATTTTGTTTATATGGTGTACACGTGTTATAAGACAGCTACTGATAGAAGCATAGGCACACACCCTCGCCCTCTTTGCAACATAAAACACGAGGCGTTGATCAAACCAAGCAGTATAAGAACACACTTTATGCTCTCACTGTCTATTTGCCTGCCTTTAAAAACTATCTGGATCCCGGTTCGCTCAGCTTATGTCTTGAGAAAGTGGTTTACTTAAAAACAGCAGCTTCTTTTAAGTTCAGCCTCGTCAACAGGAGTCTACAAACAGCAGCATGTAGCTTCCCTTTTGTCTCTGTAGGTTTTCAGTAAGGCATCCATATATGCTTCAGGCTGTTCCACATTACGCAAAACCCACCTGGATCTACACACATCTACAAACAAATAAGAAAAGGGATGTTTTTAACCTTAAAGTTAGATTTCCAACGTGCTATTAAGCTGCTGGGGGAGTTAAATGCATACGTAACAGGACCGTGTGTTCATAATGCAAGAAAGCAAAATAAATCTATCCCTCAGAAGGTCTTTTTTTAACTTTCAGGTAATCAGATTACATCACAGAGTTTATATAGATTGAAAGTGAGAAGTGCTTAGCAGGCTACAGATCTAAGTCTGCAGTTAAGTAATGGCTAAGCGATGGCCTGAGAATACAGCACTTACCTCATAAGACAAGTCCCAAAGAGACACACTGATTATTTTAAACACTACCACAACAGTCTGTTGTTACATCCCTGAGGTACTCGTTATGTTATTGGCTAAATGGTTTGATTAAATATTCAACCTGTTGCTATTTAATTCCCCTCAGAGATGTCAAAAAGGGTTTAAAGGGTTAAAAATTCACATGCAAATAATAAATAAAATAAATAATAATATATAATTATAAAATAATAATAATAATTTAGAATAATGAATAAAATCACACTTAATGCACAAATATTATTCATAAATATGTAAATAAAACAGTTGTTTTAAGTCTCTACAGTTATGGGAGATATCAGTGGTCATGTGAGTTGCCGTGACGACGTCGGCTAGATATGCATAAAGTGCTTCGAGTGTTCAAACAAGTCTTATATCCTAAAGAACGAGACATTTTTGTCCTGCGTTATGAGTCAAAGTCCTCCATTTTGTCATGGATCTTTTTGGGTTTGTGTCGTTTCACCCTGGCCGGTGACCGGCTCCCCCTGTGGCCCACGCCATCGGCCATTTTGGGCACCTCTGCGGGGTCTGAGGAAGGATCCGTGTGGGCCTCCTCCATGGAGCCGGACTGGGACTCCACCGAGGTCTTGGTGAACTGATGGAGGAGCGCACCCTCCTCCTTTCCATCTTCCTCAGGCTTGAACTCCTCTACAGCATCCTGATCAGCCTCCTCGCCATCTTCTCCGCTCTCTTTCTCCTCTCCAGTCTCCGCCCGTCCCGATTCTTCACTCTGATGTTTGCCGTCGTCCGAGTCTTCGGCGTCGGCTTCCTCTCCCTCGGTCACGCAGATAGTCGGAGTGGCATTTTGGCTCTGAGGGTTGAAACGAACGTCAGGTTTTGTATCTTAACAGACATAAACGACACCGTTTTGGGAAGCAGTTACAGCAGACGTCCATTGGGGGGACGTTCTGTCTCGCTTGGCCAAACCAAGCAGATTTGTTCAGGCTGGCTAATGGGATGGTGAGATTATCTTTTCCAACTGGCTTAGAATTAGGTCAGGTTCCTCTTTAAGGTACAGCAGACTGTAACTCCGGGGTCATATTCAGAGACTTAGAGCTGTTTTAAATAGACAGAAACGTGTCTACACAATGATGTATTACTGTTCCTCATGATGAAGACAGCCTGGATGTGTGTGTCATAGCGGGAAAATATAGTACTGAAATACAACTTTAAGGCAGATTTAAGTAATGTGGTGTTTGTACTTCCATTTATTAATCTACTGCAGAATCTGCTCAGGATAATGATATAAGTTGGTAAGTCGAGATCAGGAATGGTGGCTAAATGTTAAAACCATAGTGAAATGCTCATTTGTGTGACCTGGAGGGGGGCGGGGCTTAACATACCTCGTTCACATTTAAAGAGACGGCACCAAAATTGAGTCGCTCTGAAGATGCACCTCAGAACAGGGTTATAAGGTGTGTGTGGAGCGATACACACCTCAGAACAGG
>JBAMHV010000026.1:13380951-13394850 GCA_037177535.1 Pseudomugil gertrudae | reverse complement strand
ATAGGGGGATTTTCAATAGGTGGCGCTATCGCGCAATTTTGCCCGAGCGTTCACGGAAACGCCAGAATACGTAAATTTTCAGATTCGTCTGGGGGGGTACGCAAAATATGGTGAGTTTTCGAGCATGTTCAGGCCCCCAAAAATGCGATTCATTTGCGAGAAGAATAATAATAATAAACGCTTGCATTTCAATAGGCCTTCGCACCGCCTTCGGTGCTCGGGCCTAATAATGCCAACCATAATAAAGTATTTTTATGCCTAAACTTAATATATTTTAATAAATTGCTTAATCAAATAACGGTATGAGCTTTGAAATTAGCGTATGTCTTAGCCTAAGCGAGTAAATGTAGATTATATCGTTTTACACAATCTGATGTATATTTACCTGCTGTTCATATGATCTAAACTAACTTTCCTAAACTCATACCAAACTGTACTGGTTATAATGCCCAACCCCATTTTTGTAATGCCTAACCCCCCCCTACCATTTAATTTAACCACATTTCTAAATGATTCACAGAATTGATCATATTGGACTTTACCTTCAGCTTAAATCTGTAGCGATTAATAAAATATTTTCTTTACATTAGATGCATTTTACAGCCCGGATGGTCATTTTGACCATTTTGCTTGTTTAAAAACTTTGTTAAATAAAATGATAAAGCCTCGTTTTGGCCGAGACATTTTCTAAAACTACATGAACATTTATGTAGTTTTTTTAATTTATTTTTGTTGTGATTATAACAAACGTCTGATCAGTTTTATTTATTCTGGTTTTTGTACTACATTATAAAGTGAATTTCCCCTTTAAGGTTATTAAAGTTGTATTTTTCTCTCTCTCTTTCTGTATCAAACATTTCCATCTTGTTCCATCTCTCTATAAATAATTTTTTATGTTGTTGTTTGTACTGTCATGACAACAAACATTATTTACCGTGATTCAGATCATGCAGAAACCTGCTGCTCGGCCTATCATGTGCTGCATGTGTTTTTTCTTGCAGCTTTGGCATCTCCAGCATTAACTCGTGTTTAAAATCACATAGTTTCAATCCCACAACCTTACTAATTATTTTATATGTCAAAGTTAAATAGTTTATAACTTCCTCACATTTCTTTACATTAACCATATAATGACTAAACCTAATGCAGAGTTTTAAATACCTGTACCTGACCAATGCTCAACTTTAACCACATATTTTTGCAATGCCTGAACTTAGCAAAGTAGTTTTCAATATCTTAGTTTTAATCTCTGAACCATACTAATTAAATAAAGGTCAGATAATGGTCTAAGTAAATTTATGTTGGATCATCTTTACCGGTTACACTACATTAAGCAGTTTATAGCTTATAGATTTACCAGCCAATCTGAATTTTACATGAGCCAAACAACAACAAATAGTTTTTTTTCCAACAAGGAAAGTAACTAAATAATTACATAGTAATCTTGTTCTTTCCACCGCCCAACCACAGCCATATATTTAATGTTTTCCCTCTACACCAGTGGCAAACTCCGGTCCTCAAGAGCCGCAATCCTGCCAGTGTTATGAGGGTCCCTGCTGCAGCACAGCTAACTCAGATCCATGGCTAATTAGCAGGCTTGTGCAGAGTCTGCTAAATAAGTCTGATGTGTGTCAGGTGTGTCGCAGCAGGGAAACTCCCAATACCTGCAGGACCGGAGTTGGCCACCCCGGCTCTATTCGTGTGTGGAATTTCTTTCTTCATGCAGCTGCACGGAGTTCCAGCAGTTGCTCGTAAACAAAACCACACATGCTAAAGTTAGCACGCAGCCAGTGAACGATCAGTCGTGATTTAATTCAACACGGTGATGGTCCCGAGGAGGATTCAGGATCCAAGAGGATTAAGGGCTGATTCTTTAATCATAAAGAATTAACTTTTATGTTCCTTCTACCTTAAAGCAGACATTATTAGTGGTTTATAATGTTTGTGCATGTTTTTATCCTTCATTAAATCGATAACTTATAAATGTAATTCAGTGCTTTACATCACTGTCACCTGCTCATTGAAATCACTTCACATCACCGGTCCACTGAACAGGCATCATGTCGACCTTACGCAGAAAACTTTGACCATATCATTTATTTATTAAAAACAAAACTTAATCACTGATTAGCTGACATCACGTCAACATCACTACTTAGTCAATCTAATGATAGACATTATGGGATGTGGAAGATGCAGATTTACTGCTGTGATACAGCTCACCTGTACACAAATATATATATATATATATATATATATATATATGTGTATATATCTATATAAATATATCTCAGCATTTTTATATAAATAAAAAAACAGACTATATAGACATTACATCACAGCTAGTGTTTGTGTGTAAAAATGTTGGTTTACATCAGTCTTCCTGTGTGTGCAGCTCAGACGAGCTGGATGAAATGGGTTGTCTTCTGGGAGGATCATGCCGGCTGTATGCAGGCTACTTTGCACCCCTCTGTTAGATTCTGAGCTCACTTATTTTTTTTTATTGTCCCCACCAAAAAGCAAAATGGAGATTGGGGCTGTTAAGCAAACATCCTTGTTCTGAGTGGTTGGGACTGGTAGGTCCAGTTCTGAAGCTCACATACAGATCTTCATTTAGTTTCTTTCAGACGTAGTATTTTATTTTTTTTTATTTTTTTACTATTATTTAGACGTAGTATTTCAGCCAAATTCAGCCACCATAAGGATTCATGCTGGTTAACTGTTTACCTGCACACCAAGACAGAGATTATGTTTCCAGCTGCGTCATTTTGTCTGGCTGTTGGCAAATAACTCTGTTATAGACCGATTAGACAGATTTTAATGACATTTTTAGTAAATCTTAGACATAAAATAAGGATCCAGTGATTAGATCAAGATCACCAACTTGTTTTCTTTCTTTTTAAAGGAGGCTTTACTATGGGGAAATGAAGCTAATGTTTCAGTAAACGTCTTCGCTCAGAGTGCTTTCAGTTTTTATAAAACTCTTATTTTTATACATTACAGAAGGTTATTTATACATTAATGACCTGAGAAGAGAACCAGGGGAACATTTTGAAGGGATGGATATTTTTCATATTGTTGTTTTGTAACACATTTTAAAGCATATTGCTTTATGTTTTTTCACCTTTTCCCTCGCAGGCCTACATTTGAGCCATGCTGTCCCTTCTCTGGTACTACCTCGTTCCCTACCCATAGTGCATCTTTGTCCTTACTGCCTTGACAAAACGGGATAATTCTAGTTTATTCTCACATGTGATTGGTTGCATGGTGTGCCCATCAAACTCCAGACCTTAGACCATGTTAAAAAAATGAACGGCGCCTCCCAGTAGGTTTCTGCAGAGCTAAAAGCTCATCTGGTGGTTCCACCGTCGCCGTCTCTGCAGCGTCGCTCCCGGAAAGTCTAAAAACGAGCCAACACGTGGAGCTGAGAGGGGTGGATGAAACTCCCAGCTGCCTGTAGCTAAGAGCTAACTGAGCTAACTGGTATATGACAGGAGCTAACTGGCTAACAGAGTTGGTTGGGCTAAAGTAGTAAAGCTATTGTATTTATTTTATTGTATATAATTGTGTTTTATTGCTTTGTGTAGTTTCATTGGCTGTTTTTAATGTGAAGTGTCCTTGAGTGTTTTGAAAGGCACTTTTAAATAAAATGTATTATTATTATTATTATTATTATTAAAGCTAAAGTGTGCTGATAGCCATCTACAAACCATGCCAAATTTCAAGATGAGACCTTGAGAGACGGTGACCAGTTAAGTTTTCCCTCTCCAGTCGGAGCTTTTTTGGGTGTTAATTTACAGCGCGGGTGGTCAAAGCTGGTCCCTGACGTCTGCAGTCGGCTCACACCTGACTCACATCGGTGGCTAATTATGTGTTTTGCAGCAGGAACACACACAGGACTGAACCAGAGTTTCCAGCTCTGATTTAAAGCCTTGGAAATGGTAATATGTTGATGTGACTCTTCAGACATCCAGGCTATTGCAGAGATCGATGAAGAACACCTGGACTTTTTGGAACAAAGATAAAGAAACATTAAAAAGTCTTAGATTTAGACTCTTAGATTTCCTTTATTTCCTCACAGAAACCCTTTAATTGCATAACCAAAGAAGACTTGTGCAACATTATTTACCTGTAACCAGTCCAAAGTTCGGACTGGCTCACAAACACACACAGAACTGGGTTGTTGCACCAGTAAGAGATCCAGATGTGACAAAATCCTCCTAATGCGAAGGGAAAATCTGTTTACTGTTTATAAAACTCCCGTACTTACCCGGAAACTCGTCAGTAAAAGTAGAAAATCTCCTCATAACCTTTTAACGTGTAGAAACTGAGGACAGTGAACTACCCGACGAGACATTTCAATAATATAAACCCACACAAACGGACACAAACTCGACTCCTTTCTGTCTCCAGCCGTTCACCTTTTACCGGTTCAGCAACTTTCCCCTTCATATCTGCACCTGGCATGCATCGGACCTGTGGACCGACGGCAAACAGCCATTAGTTAATATTTACACAGTATTTACACTTTTCCAGTGGGTTACAGGCGCTCCGCAGATGTTTATCGCTAAGGGCATTGATCCGTGTCTTTCCATGCAAAGGTTGGAAGCTGGAAAGGTTAATTGGGAAACAAGACAGCCGAGCATTGGGGGAAAAAGTTTGTAGATTAAGCGTGTTTCCTGCTGGCGCTCTGCTGGACAATGAAGGTGAATGAGTTGGTGGATTATCCTGAATAAATGCTGTGATTAAACACATAAGCTGCAATGCAAATTTTAAAGCTTCATTGCTCGTCAAGTTGTGCAGAATGAGTTTAATGAAGTCTTATCTCTCCGTCAGTGACACATTAAATTATATCTGTGGCAAACGATGCATGAATGTCTGTATTCAGATAACGGGAACTACTTTGTTTGGTGTTTTAGGTTAAAATGCACCAAGAAAAGCAGCTCTGTAACATCAGAGGAAGATGTACGCATGATGATGGAGATAAATCCAGTTTTAAGCTATGAAATGATTCTTATAATCCTGGATTTGAAGGGTTTACAGACTGAATCGTGTGTCTCCAGAGGAGAGAAACAGCATTTACTCAGAGAAAAAAAGCTAAATGAGGCAAAATTAGACGTTTTGGGGGGTTTTGAGATGCTTAAAAGCACAGAAAATAAAGAATTTGGGTCATTTGAGCAAGAAGTGAAGCTTTAACACGCGAGACAGTGTGTAAGCAGGACCAGAACTGTTTACAAACACGCTTTACTTCCTGTTTGTGTTGTTGTATCGTGAGAAACGCGAGCTGGAAGCAAACCGAGAGGCCTCTCGAGCTGAAGAGGAGCCACTTTACAAGCAATTCATCACCTCACTGCAGCTTGTCCTTCCTCACTCCCCCCGGTACGTCTTCCTTTCTCCTACTTCCTCATTCCTCTCTCTCTTATATGTATTAAAAAAATCTTATGTTTCCCCCCCTTCGGACCCCTTCCTCTATCTCTGCCTAATCCCAGAGGAGAAAGCTGGGTTCTGTTTTGGCGTGCGGATATCCGACCTCGGCATCTCCTCTAATCCGGCTTAGTTCACTTAATGATGCCACTTGTGGTGCCACGAACGCCACGGAGAAGTCTATAAAAGCCTTCCATTAAAATGCAAATCCGACCTGGCGGAGAGAAGCTAAGCGACACAAAAGTGGGAGAATTTGACCGCAGACCTCTTCTTCTTCGTCTCTCAGCTATGCAGCCGATGCAGCATCACCCCCCCCCCCCCCCACAGTAATAACTGATCCTGTGATTACAAGCAGCGCTACATGTTGCCGATGAACTCCACTCCCGCTCTTCCCGCTGAACAAAACAAAAAAAAGAGGGAAAATTCACCCCATTTCATTTCAGTAGCCGGGTCTTTTTGTGCCTGTTGTTGTCAGGAAATGAACAAATGGTTATCAATGTTCAGGGAGGGGGGGGGTTCCAGGTTTTCCCAGCTGATGCTATTTTCCTCCATACACGGCAGGAAATGAAATTTCTCCGCTGGCTGTATCACCTCTCGGTAACCATCCTCTCATCTGCTCTACTTTTTTTTATGTGAATATAGAAGAAAGCGCCTCCTCTCTCTATCTGCACGGAGAGGTTGTCGCAGCAGATTCACGTCCATGCGGATACACACCGCTTCAGTTTGGGGATGATTTTCCAAACCCTCAGAGGAGGGATTATACCGTATCACGTCTGCCACATTCCTGTATGGATGGAGGTGTGATAGAGGAAAGCAAAGAGCCAAGCACGTGTTTTTATTGATTTAAAACCATTAAAGCAGCTGTGAGTTACAAATATATTTATTATGAAAAATACTTAAAACCTGTTAATTCCTAAATAACTTATTTTATTTTGAAAAATAGAATTTTATGTATTTTTCTGGTTATTATATATAAACAGAAAACATAGTGTGTGTGTGTATATATATATATTATTATTAATATATATATATATAAATATATTAATATAAATATATTATTAATATAAATAAAGTATATTTAAATGCTGAGATTTTATGTTTTGAAAACGGGAAAATTTAGAAAATTGTCATTAAAAACAATTAAGTGAAAAAATAAATAAAACAAAATCTTTATTTTGAGTCCTGATGTTTTTGTTTTTCCCTGATTATCTGGTTAAATAAAGATCAGTAATAATAATTATATGATATGACAAAGCTTTAAGTAGAGACCGTATAAAGGTTTTAATTGGGTAAATAAAGATGTTTTATCTACTAATGACCTAAATAAGATTAGATAAAAGAGACAAACATAAACTCGTTAAGACGTTTATATGATCAAATCGTTCATTTGCTAAAAACTTTGTTTAATTTGCTTTTTTTTTAAAAAAAAAAACTTTGAATTATTGTCTGTCCAAACGGCTCCTCAGAAAACGAGTAAAATAAAACGTGTTGTGATCTGTGAGAAGCTGAAAAGTGTTTCAGGCTTCACACACGATAAATAAAAACACTTGATGTGATGTTCTTACACCAGTTAGATGAAAATGCAGATAAGAGGTGGACATGAGGAAAAAACCACCGTAAACAACGTAATTTCTACTAAAACTTCATGTATTTTTTTATTTAAAAACTTTATTCGGGTTTGATTCAAAATTAACAAACATTTTAGGCCTCATTTTCACTCAAATAGCTGCAAAACGTATCAAAACATTATTATTATAGTAAAAACCAGAACTTAATGTATAATTCTGTCATATTGTGCCGTAATAAATATTTAAAATGGTAATTTATGACCTGTTTAACTTTCAGAAAGTCATTTAAGTGTGTGAACACTGCACATTTTTACTGCTGTTTTCAGTCACTTTCAGCTCGTAATTCTCCGCGAGGACACAAACGCTGGTATGTAGAGTGTGAAACAATAATTATGAATCCAAATCAGTGGAATGAACATTTCCAAAGGACTGAAAACATCCCATCTGTGCTCATTTGGCCTCCGAGTGCCCAGAGGGAGTTGGGCAAAATGAACAAATGGCTTTCATTCAAAACAGCAACACAAAGTTTTTCAGACATTATTCAGGGTGTTTATATCCCACCAATCCACAGTTAAGCTCATATCCGGACACTTTACATAGAAATATAATATAAAATGTAGAGTTTGAATCCATTTTAGTATAAATAATAATGATTAGTCCACCTTCCGCTATCAAATCATTATGCAAAGAGCAGAAGTTTTACCTCACAAGTCTTCAGAGTAAATCCATGTTAAATTATCAGCTACTCTGACGTGGGAAAAGTAAATGTACTGTGTGCCTGTTTGGAGCAGCGCTTGTTGGGTTAGTGGTGGGAAATGGAGAGTGTAAAGTGGGAAGAGAGGGAGACGTGGGGAGCATCTGCCTCCGGTCATGGTTCATTCACTTTCGCTATGGCCTCTCGGCTCTTTAAAAATGCAAGATGGTGAAAGAAAAAGAGAAGTGGGGGGGTGGCGGGTGTTGTAGGATAGCAGAGAATTGGTATTTCTTCCTCAGTTTTATGAGCTTTACTCGTCACGTCGTCGGGTTTGTTGTGCCGACTGTTCTCGTTTTTAACCAGCCAGTCGGCTCCGACGGGAAGTAAATAAAGAGCTGTCAAAGTCAGGAGTTTGAGCTCGGATAAACGGGGAAGTAAAACAGAGCAAGATAAAAGGAGAAGTGTTTATTTTAAGGAGGTTGTATGAATGAAACACTGCTGCAGATTTCAGTTGGAATCAAAAGAGGCTCCATCATGACTTGTCTGAGGCTCTCGGATGGCTCCTCATGGGGCGGGGAATTGATTTGTGTTTCTGCCTGACAAAGGCGGCGTGTTTGCATGTTAAAAAAAGGATTATTTTGGGGTAGAGAAAGGTGTGAGGTCACCGCTCCGCCGCGTATACGGACTTTTGGCACGGCGCTGATAAGCCAACACAAGCCGGTTTGTTGGACAGCAGAAGATGTATCTGCTTGTGATATCGCGCAGTCCTCCAGACCTGTCCCACCCTTAACACCGCCCTGACCCACCCCCCACCAACCTCAGGAAGCAAACTGTCACTCTTCAAGCTCTGCCACTGACACGGTGACCTCGAGGGCATCAACGCCCTGCACAAGTCCACGCCACCTCTCTCATGTTCATGGAAAAGCACTTTCCTAGTCCTCATAAGAAATCACTCCTTAAAGCCTAAAGTTTGGACAACCTTCCTCTTATTGTCAGAACATTTAACCTTGAATTTCACATCTAATACATTTCTTATCTTGAGACGTCATTGAGTGTCGGATTAAAGATTAAATGTATTTATCTAACGGGCATTTTAAGCATGTGTCACATAACACGGTTGGCATGTAAATGTGGTTAAATTTGTTGTTTGTGTCTCGTTTTGCTCGTGATGGCAGAACCTGGATCATATCAGCTACCTTTTGTTTAATTTGCATAACATTAAATGTGCATACATGAACAATAAAACTTGATTTGTTTTATCCTTTTTTTTTTTTCACACTTTCATGAGCCAGGTTTGATAAACTGGTCAATATTTTAGTGTAGACATAGCTAATGTGCATTTTCTCCCTTCATTAAGTCATTTTAATTTTTGTTTGCATTATTTTTTTATGTTAACGACTCAGAAGGAATTTCCTGATCCTCAGATGGTTTAGATCTAATATTACTGTTAATCTGTGTCATCCTACTTTTTAGGCCTGTTTTAAAATAAATCCCAAAACAAACTGCACGGTAATGCCTAAAGGTGTTTTTGTTGCCTAATCCTAACCACATACTTTTTATCCCTCATACCTGACCAATGTATTTTTGTTGCCTAAACCTAACCACATACTTTTTATCCTTCATACATGACACCCAAATTTTTGTTGCCTAAACCTAACCACATACATTTTATCCCTCATACCTGACCAATGTATTTTTGTTGCCTAAACCTAACCACATACTTTTTATCCTTCATACATGACCAACATATTTTTGTTGCCTAAACCTAACCACATACTTTTTATCCCTCATACCTGACCAATGTATTTTTGTTGCCTAAACCTAACCACATACTTTTTATCCTTCATACATGACACCCAAATTTTTGTTGCCTAAACCTAACCACATACTTTCTATCCTTCATACCCGACCAACTTTTTTTTGTTGCCTAAACCTAACCACATACTTTTTATCCCTCATACCTGACCAATGTATTTTTGTTGCCTAAACCTAACCACATACTTTCTATCCTTCATACCCGACCAACTTTTTTTTGTTGCCTAAACCTAACCACATACTTTTTATCCCTTATACCTGATGAGCTCATTTTTATTGCCTAAACCGTAACATTTCTTTTGTAACTCTTAAACTTTAAGGATATTTCGACCACCACAAGTTCTACTTGAACACTTTGAGTTAAGGGAACAGTAAATGTATGTTGTTAGTAAAAAAAATAATTAAGAAAATGGGACAAAACAAACAAAAAAAGTTCCATATTTGCCTAAAAACACTTACAGGATAAATGTTTCATAACTCCATCGAGATCTCCAGAACTCCACCTGTTGGGGAACCTCGAGTCTTAGAAGATCTAAACATAAACATGATTTTCCATCCTTGTAGGCAGCTACCTGCACCGTTCAGTCTGGGTTGTGGTTCATGTAAGGGTTTAATTTAACTTCATGATCCTCACTTTTATCAACATTTTCCCTGTTTTTCCTCTTGTGCATTAATATTTATTTACTTTTTGTCTTGTTTCCATCAGAAAAACGGTGAAAACTGTTGGTGAAACGTCACCGGCTCGTTGCTGGGTGTGATATCAACACTAAAATAAAAAAACTAGTTTAAAAAGGGGAATTGTTTCAGACTCTTCCTGCAGACCACCTCTGCGGTGGGATTCTCCACCATTTTTCCTGTCGTTATGATGAATGTGTATGTGAAGTTTTCCCCTTGAGACATTTATTTTAAGATCATAAAAGATAAATTCAGCACAAGCTAACACAACCCAGGATGACACTCCAAGACGTTACGCCTTGAAAGAACAAAGAACAACATTGGTTTGACTTTGACCTTCTGAGCCAAGCTCTCTTAAAACTCATCTTTCTTCCTCTTCGCCCTCTCTCTGTTGGCTACACTCATTCATTTGTGAGTCCTTTGTCCTCTTGTGCGTCTCCGTTTTGTCCCATTAACTCAGACGTGTCAAGGCATGCCCGTTGCTAGCTGTGCCCAAGCCTGAGCATGGCAGAACGGGACAGATGGTTGCTAGGGAGGTTGCCAGGGTGGATCAGCGGGGCTGTGTGTGTGTGTGTGTGTGTGCTCGGTATCTGAAAGCCATGCTTCACCGTTGGACAATGGCATTGCCGGCCCACACCGGGGGCCGGGTTGTGGCACCAAGCCGCGACCCAATAATGCCGGTGCCGCTGAGGGTTGCGACCCGGAAACGGAGGGCTGACTGCGATAACAGCTTGGCCGAACGGCGGGGAGGACACCTCGTGTGTGTCGCCACGTCGTAACGCGTGAATGTCACTGTCCTGCTTGCCCGCCTGGCCTCCACCTCTTATTTTTCTCCCGTCAAACCCCTCCACACACACACACACACTTCCCCACCTCTTCTTCCAAGCCTGTGTGCCTCCATCTTGGGAAAAACAGCATGCCCGAGTAAGATAGGAAGACCAGAACCAGGAGGAAAATAAAACGGGCTCCCTGTTGATTTACTGTTCTGTTCTATTCTCAGCTTGGGTTTGAATCCACGGCTTGGCAAAGACCTTGATTTGCTTTGATAACGCGTTCTGGAAACTGTCTCATAGCTTTATTTCATCCTGTGTGAACACTCAGAGATCTGGGTGCCTTCTCACATCTTAAAATGACCTTTCACATGTGATCGCGTGTGGATTTGCACATGTGAAACACAAGTTTTCATACGACGAGCGACACAGCACATTTCCTGTACAATCGCGTATGAAAACCAATAGTTTGATCAGGGAATTTGCATTAATTTCACATGAAATTACCATGTTTCATATGTGAAATATAAATTAAAAACACTTTGCAGCAGCATAAAATGTCCTGTAGATGTTTATTTCAGATAAAAAACATATGAGAACTTGGTTCACGTGTGCAAAACCACTCAGTTCCCATGTGAAACATGTGTTTTATAAAGATTTGCTGTTTAAAATAATGTTTGATTGGTCTAAAATGTCTTTATATTCTAAAAAATAGGCCCAAATTGAAACTTGGCTGAAGGTGAACGGGGCAGATTTCACCCAGTAGGTGAGGCTGTGGGTATCGGGCCTGGCACGCCGCCCCCACCAGCAATAACTCTAATGGAGCACTTTCAGAGCTCCTGTGAGGGCAAATCAAACGATGTCAACCATGTCATAATCCCGGCTTGAAAGTGCAATTTTAGGAGCGAGGAGGAGCTGGCCGGGCGCCTGGGCACGGAGGTCTTATCATGACCGTTCTGATCTGACATCTGTGACGTCTGATGCACATGGCTGGAGAGATCACTGACAGTCTGGAATATATTAGACCATCAAAATCTCAGCCCTCCCTCGCATCCCTGTTATTTCTGACTTTAATTAAAGAGAGAGAAATGGACCCGTCTCGTCCTGCTCCAGGCTTTTACCAGATGATTATAATTGGCTTGTTTTTTTTTTACAATCCCCTGCTGCAAAAGATGAGCAAATAATTCTGGTGAAGGCGATATCTTTGGTAGGAAGTCTAAACAAAACAAACCGCTGGGTGACAGCGTTTCAACAAAACGGCCTGTAAAACAAAGATATCGTCGTCTCTGTCTCCTCGTTACCACCCATGTCTGATGTCTTGCTCTTGGAAGTCTCTCCCTCAGGTTTAGTCCTTATTGGATCATAAAGCCGCAGTCGTGTATTCTAGCATCTTACAACCACAACGTGTTTACCCGTGAGACGCCGAGCGGGACCGGGTTGCTTATTATGAGCTGACGGTGCTGGTTTGGGGTCACTGGAAATGGAAAAGGAGACTGGTAAAGGACCGGACCGGACCGGGACCCAGCTGGAAAAGCAGATGAGATAAACAGATAAAACTAAGTAGATCAGACAGTGACCTTAATGTATTGATGAAGTGTCAAGCACATGACATCAACACCAGCTCTTCCTGCCTATCGAAGCACCGCAGGGTGCAGTCAGATGCTCGGCTCTGATTGGACCGCAGACTTCCAACCTGTGCGTGCGATCTCTTCTCCGACTCGGACCTTTCAGCGAGTGACTGATGACGTTCCCCTCCACTGCCAGGCGCCATATCGGCACAAAGGGTGAAACAAAGAGCCTCTAATTGTGCTTTTGAACCAAGCCGCTTGGTCAGTCAGCTGGTGGCGACTGGGTCCCTCGGGCTCGGCTCTTGTGCAGATTGGAAGAGGTCTGGCCTGCCGCACTGGGAGCAAATTGGGGAAAAATGAAGCTTTTGTGTTGGAAAGGAGCGTTTTATACAACTGAAACTGTAATGTAGAGTATTTCACATCAGTGACGTGCCACTAAATGTGTATTCTTCCACATCAAGAAGTAGTTCTTAACAGATGTTAGCCAACCTCTATTTAAACTGAATTTAAATCAATTCATCTTAACTGGTGCAGTGTAAGATCACAAGTCAACTCAAGATACTCACAATCAACTTTTTGTTGTCCAATTAAAACAAACCCTAATTCCTCTACTTTATATAAACTATGTTGACACAAGCTGATTAGCAAAAGATAGCCTAGCTAAGACTAGCTAGCTAAAACCTTATTTGTTGAGTATTTGGTTTATTGCAGCTGCTGTGAGGGAATTTAGTCAGCAGAGATTTTATTTAGTTTTAGTCAATTTCATCAATATTGATACTGATATCTGTTGCTTCTTATAGGAAAATATAATTATTGATAAATGAGCACATTTTAAATGCTTAGAAAATATCAGAATAAATTAAAGGTCAAATGTTTTCAATTATAAATACAGATGTTGACACTGACACCAGCACATAGGCTATCATTAAGGCTAGTACAGAGGCTAATGCTAACGCCAGCACAGAGGCTAATGCCAGCACAGAGGCTAATGCCAGCACAGAGGCTAATGCCAGCACAGAGGCTAATACCAGCACAGAGGCTAATGCCAGCACAGAGGCTAAGGCTAATGCCAGCACCGAGGCTAATGCCAGCACAGAGGCTAAGGCTAATGCCAGCACAGAGGCTAATGCCAGCACAGAGGCTAAGGCTAATGCCAGCACTGAGGCTAATGCCAGCACAGAGGCTAATACCAGCACAGAGACTAAGGCTAACACCAGCACTGAGGCTAATGCCAGCACAGAGGCTAAGGCTAATGCCAGCACAGAGGCTAAGGCTAATGCCAGCACAGAGGCTAAGGCTAACACCAGCACTGAGGCTAATGCCAGCACTGAGGCTAAGGCTAATGCCAGCACTGAGGCTAAGGCTAATGCCAGCACTGAGGCTAA
>JBAMHV010000026.1:13329062-13340055 GCA_037177535.1 Pseudomugil gertrudae | reverse complement strand
TTTGTTTTGACTTTTTGTTTTGTCACCTAGATGTATTGTCTCATTTTTGTGGAAAAGGAAAAATTTGAAAATAAAGTTTTCAAAAAAAAAAGTCACTGTGAAAGTGCCAAACAAATGCTGTTCCCTCCTCATCCTCTAGGGGCTCCAAAAGCTAGCAAATCCCCATAAACTCCCATGTTAAAAAGAGCAACTTTACAGCAGAAACAAACATGTTTACATGCTGGAACAACCACATTTCAGCTTTAATAGCTAAGTTTGTCTTCATGACACCTGAGATGTTATTAATGACATCTATATAGATGTTATTTAACGTTAAAATTCAGCATAATTATGGGAGTGACCTTATGATTGGTATAACTCTTCTATCCGCCTCCATAAAGGCAGAACATAGCGCAGATGTGCGCTAACCATGCTAGCTAACAGCCTGCTAACAGCACGGTTTTGCTTTATCCAGCCTACCTCCATTAGCGAGTTAGCTCCCGCTAGATTAGAGTTAGCTTTGTTACCGCTTAGCTTGGGATATCCTAGATGTCAATCATCCACCCTCACACTCACAGCCCTCCCCTTAGCTCCACCCCTTTTTGATGACATCACTCAGGCTATGTCCATCTTTCATATGCAGTTCTGGTTTTGATACACATCCCCATATTCCCAGTGTGTCTTCCAGACTCTCTTCATTCATCTACTAGGGATATCGCTTCACTTTGCTGGAGTCTGGGTTTGTACAACTCAGCTTTCTGAGAGTAAACTACTTACATTGACATGGTTGTTCCTCCAGCGGGTGTTAAAAACAGCATAAAGGCAGCTCAGTATTCAAAGCAACATGTAAAAATACTCTTAAAGTTATTAGTTTTAAAGTAATTTTACAGGACAGAATGAGATTTTAATCATTAATGAGGGCCGTTTCAATATAAAGTGAGTCTATACCCAGAGGCGTTGCCTTGTTTTTGTCTGTAAATATTGATTAAAAACCCAGAATTTAGATGATCGCTGCATTTTTCTGCAAATATCTCACGTTATTGTTTTGCTTTTCTGAATGATAATTCTGACTTTTCTCATCCAAACATGTGCACGTTGCATCTGTGAGTGTGCACATTAAAGTCAAAGCGCCCCCAAGCCTTGTAAAACAACGTTAGTGGTAATTAATAAGTCAGGAAATAGCAGGAAAACACGTTGCTTTGGGTCTGGAATGATGCCATCATTGACTGTGTATGTGTACAAGCCTCGCTAAGTGGGGTGTTAATGCTGTGACCCCGGGAGGCAAAATGATTAAATTATAATCAGCACAGATTAATTAATCTATAATATTTATTCCTATTGTGGTGAGGGGAAAGGAGGCACAGAGCTTAGAAAAGGTTATACGAGCGCGCTCTGAGCTCTTTGTCTTAGTGAAAAGCGACGCTCAGGGTGGGAGAGGCAACAAGGCCCCCTTGACAACGCAGGCAGAAGGTTATTGCTGATATCAAACACCCCGCATGCAATTATCTGTCACAACAAATAATTAAGAGGGCTGATAATGAGGAAATTAACATTTCCATTGTGGAGATGCTTTATTGTGTGCGAGGGTCACTGCAGAGGCGGCTTCCAGAGTGGCTGAATAAATGAGCTTTCTCGATGCTGAGTGTAGTAGTCTTCAGAGAATGATAAGCAGAGGGAGAGTGTGTGTCTTTGTGTGGAGGCATTTAGCAGCGTGGAGACCT
The DNA here is from genome assembly GCA_037177535.1 of Pseudomugil gertrudae. Classification (NCBI taxonomy): domain Eukaryota; kingdom Metazoa; phylum Chordata; class Actinopteri; order Atheriniformes; family Pseudomugilidae; genus Pseudomugil; species Pseudomugil gertrudae. The sequence goes on along the minus strand of JBAMHV010000026.1, from coordinate 13,338,355 downwards.
CTGGGCTTTAAAACAGCAGCGTGTTTTCATAAGTCACAGCAAACGGACCAATCAGAGCCTCCGATTCGGCTTTTGTCTTAAAGTAACATGTTTAAAATGTTTGTTTTGGCCATTTAAAAAATCTGCTCTGCAGAATTTTAGATTTAAAATTTATTCTATTTACTTTATTTAAGCAAATAAATGGAAATTAGCTCCTAAAATAGTTTTTAATATATTTATTGAATTTTTTTTTACTAAACTTTTGTGGTTTTGAGCCAAAAAAATTAGTAAAATCACAACTTTGAGCTTTTAAGTTGTATCATAATGAGAATTTAACTCTAATTTCTTATTAGTTTTTATAGAATATTTAATTTAGCTTGTTGCTGTAGTTAAAGTTAAGATATAAAATATTTCCCTGAAGACAATAAAGTAAAGATATTTATTTTTTATTAACAAATTAAAGAATGAAGAAATAAAAATTACATCAAAATAATAAAATATAAAATAAAATGCATCATAACAATGAAATTTACTGGCACTTTGAGCCAATATATTTTATTTCTATAGTTTTACTGTCATGTAAGTAAACGTTAATGAGATTGATAATGTTTTAAAATAAGATTTGATCCTGTTTATTTACATGATGAGAATAAAAAACTAAACGTGTGTTTGATTTGGTCTTTAAACGCTTTCGAGTTGATTTTCTGATGCTTTAATCACAAAAAGCAGAGCAGCAGGCTGTCGTTGATCCTGACGAGTTCTTACACACCCAGAGACGTGGACAGAAACACCCCTGGAACAGGAAACGAGGGCGGACGTGTTTGACAATTAACGCGGTGTGACACTGCGGTCGCCACGGCAACGGCGTGTTTAGTCCCATCAGAGGATGAAGAGGGAGATCTGGCTCCATCTGTGGATGACTCGGTGAGGATCTCTGTGTGGGATCTGTGTTTTCACAGGAACTTGACCCCCAGACACACACACACACACACACACACACACTCTGAAAGGGCCCTGGTTGCCATGTGTTTTGACTGACATATCTTTGACACTGTGTGCGCAGCCAAATTTAACTCAATATGTGTGTCTGTGTGTGTGAAGGAATATTTCCTGGCTTTTGAACTCCTCCTGATTGACACAAATGGGTTCAGGACAGCCCCCCTATAGGTCAGAGTGTGTGTACATATGTGTGTGTGTGTGTGTGTGTGTTGGTATGACAGCTCTCGCTCTGTCCTCCTCACCCCTGTGGCTCATATTGAGGGTGATTTTAATACCCCAACATGTTTAGGAAGAAGCAGTGACACTGCATTGTTCCTGTACAATGAAGGGCAGACATAGGGAGCTGGAGGTCAAAGGGGGGGGAGGTCACCGGACAAAAGGAAGAGCGAGCGCTCACGGTTCGCCTCCTTTCACCCCGTCGTGTCTAGACAGAGGTTCTTAGAAAAAAAGAAATGGGAAAAGGAGGATGAGGTGGGAGATGGTCAGCCTTTTCTGGTCGTCTTGGTTTATTCTCGATAAACGGTTAAAAGCTACAAAGGTCATATATCCCCTCGCTGAGGTTGTGAGGATGATGAGCAAAGCAAATGCACATATTGTATAAAAGTTGTTTTCAGTTAATATGTTGAATTATTAGCTGCCTTTTGGGGGTTGTGTTATTTTCATGGGACACGTATAAACCTTTATCTGCATTACTAAATTACAACATTATACATGTCTGACACAGCATTATTTAACCATTCTCCATTTGCATTTTAAGAGATGGTCTCATATTTCCTGATTATATTTCAGTCTCTTTGGATGAAATTACAAAGATATTTAGCTTAGGCTACGATAAATCCAAGAAATAGTAAATAGTGTGACATAAACCAAACAAATTTACTGTCTATTTATACTCATTGGGTAAATCTAAGCTACTTTTTTCTAAGTTATGCTAATTCAGTTTGCTACGTTAACATTTTCCTTCTCTCTGCTACTAGCATTCTCTTTGTTAAGCTAACATTGGCTTCTATTATGCTAACATTGTTTTTGTAGCGATATTCTAATGCTATCACAAATGTATGCTTAAATAAAGTTTTCTCCTTTAGCTTTGCTAATATTTTCTGCTTTTACAAAGCTAAGCTAATATTATCAAGTTAAAACTAAATGTTTTCTCTGTATTTGCTGTGGTGACATTTTTGTTTTTGAAAAGCTAAACTAACATAATCTCATGCTTAAGCTAAGCTAATGTTTTTAATGCCATACCACTGTTAAGTATTTATAAAAACCTAACATTTTACATTTATTAGCTTCCCACTATTACTATATATATATATTTATATATATATATATTGATAGATATTGATAGATATGGATATTGATATATATATATATATATAGATAGATATAGATATAGATAGATATAGATGTATTTGTATGTAAATAAATATAGTTATTGCTACTACAAATGCTACTGTAAAAATATAATAATTAACCCCTTTGTTTATTTATCTATTATACTAGATGCCTTTTTAAGAGTTTTATAATATATGCATGGCTGAGATTAATTCATTTTAAAATTAGAGGATTTAGTGGACATCACTGATCCATATACTCCCAAAGATATACATTTACATAATGTACATTACAGTGGTTACGTTTATATGTCATAAATAAACATTTAAATAGTATTTACATTTATTTTTCCATTTTGTTCTTTTATTATTTTAATAATAATAATACATTTTATTTAGAAGCGCCTTTCAAAACACTCAAGGACGCTGTACATTAAAAACAGACAATAAAACGCAATAAAACACAATTATATACAATAAAAATACAATACAATATAAAACTATGGGACAGAGTGGTTACAGGGAGTAAGCCTTCCTGAACAGGTGAGTTTTGAGGTGTGATTTGATTATTTATTGGTTATTTATTATTATATTGGTTATTTTATGCATCTATCAATTCTTTTCCATTATATTGATATACATTTATTTAAATCGTAGGGTTAATCTGTTGCTACTGTAATCATACTGGTGGATGTGGGTTACATGGGCGAGTGGATATCTTCCAACTGGGACACAGAGGAGAAACATTGACTATTTAAAATGCATATTATTAATCTCCTGGTCTAACATGCTCCTGCAATCAGGTTTTTATCTCTTAATGCAGCTTTAACTTTACATTTAGTGCATTAACAATACTTGTTGACACATGTGGCTTTATGGAGAGAAATATAAAAGTCGAGGCTTATACAGTAGCACAGACATAAACAGAGAAGCATGTAGATGGAATCACACACAATGTGTGTGTTAGAAGTGTGTGTTCATGGCAGGTGGCAGGTCCAGGAAGGGCAGAGGGACCCCCCGGCCTTCACCGAAACCTTATTTTAGCCCTGTACTAACTAGTCCAACCCAATAAACCTTTCACCCCGAGGGTTGTAAATCAGAAACAACTGGTGTGGTTGGCCTGCCACCCACTGTGACATGCCAGCAAGCGGGCGTAAAACGGGCATGTCAAATGCCATCAGAAAGGAAACTCCAGAGGCCCCCCGGCTGCACCTTTCCTTCCCGCAGAGACAAAATGGAGGAACCGACACACAGAGGGGGGTCCGGGAAGAGGATGAGCAGTGTCTTCGCTGTGAATTTCGACTTATCTCATTCAGTTTTCGCGCCATGTCCATCCACTGAGGATATCCCCTCCACCTTTCTGTTTTCCTCCCGTCGTGTCTGCTGATGCCGAAACTCCTCCTCTCTCCTCACATCCACTCCCCTTGCTCCTCCACACCTCTTCCCGGCCTCTCATTTCCATAAGACGGTGTGTACGGGGCCCCCGTGGTCTCCTGAACGTACCGTGGGCTGCCCCCATTTCCTCTCCGACTGTGAGCCTCTGCTGAATCAGTCATGTCTCCTACCCAGGACAGTCTAACAACGTCTGACCTCTACCAGTGTGTGTTGTCTGGATGTGACACATTCATGAAAAAAGACTAAATAATGCACAAGCCAAGCCACCACACACACTTTGTCACCATCTGTCAATAAATAGGACAGCACTTAGAGAACTGATTCACCTAATTAGCAATCAATTAGCTTGTTACCACCAGCAGTAATTACCTTTTATAGAGCCAGAGAGGAGTGCAGCTGCTGCCACTAATAAAACCTAGACCCTCCTTCCCAGCTCTCCATGGCTAACAAGCCCTGTCTGAGGGAGAGTTATAGGCCAAAGGAAGCAGCCAGTGTGTGTGTGATGGAGAGAGAAAGTGTGTGTGTGTCGGGCAGGGGGCCCAGCAGAGCAAACACCGTCCCCAAGGGGCCTCTCTCTTCTATCTTTTTAGCGGGTTTAAATCCTATTTTAATGAATATAGGGTCAAGCTAAATGGGAAATCCATCATGGCTATAAAAGCAGGGGGCTTCAGCCTGGGAGGTTCCTAAACATGGTTGACTTTCGTCCCTGTGGAGAGATGTTGAGGCTCTAGCTGTTCATTTTGTTATTACTGTGTCTGTCTCGTGGATTTTGTAGTGGTCAAACATCGACTCCAGAGGATGGATCTGGTCGCCTTCACCAACCCCAGTTGCCTCACCAGGCACCGACATTTCCGCACAAACCGCTGCATCAGCAGATCCTTTATCTGCTTTTTGGTGGACTGCTTCGGGACGGCCAGAGAGAAGTGTTCCACAATCAACAGGAGTCGAGAGCAGCACCGGAAGGAGCCTCAAGAAACTGCTCCAGATTAAAGGACGCAGCCATTCTACTTAATGACAACACTAGGCTATTTACGCCACAGTCAACAACGGGAAAACAAAGAAATCCCGGACGAGCCCCCAATTTGTTACGACCCAGGTTGGGGTATGATAAAGGGCGTAACAAGAGACGTAGCGTGGACCAGATGTTAAAAAAGGTAGTCAATGTTTATTGTACCAGTAAACTAAAATGTGAGACCACTAAAGCAAAAGCTGGGTTTAGCGAAGCTGAAACAAAAATGAAAACAACCCGACGGGGCGAAATAAAATCAACCCAACGGGGCGACGTAAGAAATAAGTAAGACCACACAAACAGAAGACCTGTTAGTACAAGAAGGAGCAGCTCCAATAAACTAAACAATACAAATGTTAATCTAGCCCAGCATAAAATTATCCTAAAAGAAAAAATGGTACGCTCACACAACAGGTAGCTAGGCTACTCTAAAGACCCAAACAACACCACTCGAAGTCACAGGCTGGGAGCAGACTGGCTGTCAACAGTCGCTCCTTGACGGAACGGAGACGGCAGCCTTTATTTCCGGGGTAGATGCCGGTGGGAGTTGTGATTGGTCCCTCTGGAACCAATCGAGGGAGCAAAAACGGAGGTGTGTCTGCATCAGCCAATCGTAGTGCCGGCCACCAGGAGCGAGGGTTGAGCGTCAGGTGTCGGCAATAAGCAGCTTGCGTAACAGTATGATTTTGGGGATGTTTTTCCAGCATCAAAATGATTGATTGATGAATTTTTTGGTGATTATTGCTATAAAACAGGAAGTTCATGCCTTAGGGCTGGACTATGTTTGTCTATCGTGCGTTCTCAAAGTAGCTCGTTGGTGCCAGATGAGATAAGAAACAAAATGGCGGAGAGTTTTGACCTCGTTTGTAGTTACTGCAACGTGACAAACACTTGTGCCCGGTTAGCAAAAGACGAAATGCCATAAAAGTACAGCGTCACTGGCGAATTAACCTTTAACTTGTTTAGAAGCTTGGTGCTATGCACTGCCCCCTTTTGGTGGCCTCCAGTATTGAACGTTTAGGCTGCAGCAAAGACGTAGCTGAACTACACAGCGAGTATATTCCAGCCCTTAAGGTTAGGACGCACCTCTGTGCAGTGTGTCGGTATATTTATTTGAGGTGTTTGTCAGGGATTATGTAAATTTTTAAACTCAGATTAGACGGAGATGCTCTGCACCAGATTAAAGCTTGCAAGCTAGTTTCCATTTCCAGTCCCTGGCAAGTTTAGAGATAGAATTTTTTACTAAGTGCTATAAACTGATTACAGTTATGTTGTCTTGTTGTTGTTGTTTATTCTGTAAGAATTTGGCTGAAACAAATATAAGGCGATATGCTGCAGGGTGAAGGAGTTAGATTGTATGTTTCCTAATGGCTTAAAATTCCCTTGCAAGGAGCATGCAGCCAACATTAGTTTGTTTGTATTTACTTTAATGAAAGATTATTTTATGTGAAATGACGCTAAACTTTTCTTTCTTTGCTCAGTTTTTAGGGTGAAATTTGAAGGAGAGAAGCTTTGAAATAAACTGGTAACAAGAAAACCACTTTTGCCTGCTTATACTTTTACACCGCTGCCTCACAGCTTTTATTCAACACGTTCTTTGGACTCGGTAACCTTAAAGTTTCCAGTGTACGAACGCGCCTTTAGCATCATATCTTGATCATCTACCTGCATTGGGTGACCAGCTACAGCATCTTTAAAAAACCTTTTATTGCATCTTTTCTGCATTAAAACCACCCTGCTTGGTGAGATCGCCATGGCAACGCATGCTATGACAGGTATCCCAGGTGTTGGTGAATGATTGTCACCATATCATGAGCTGGAAGTGAGAACAGGTTGGTTTGGTGCTAACTGGCTAGCGTGAACACTATTATTAGCATGTTTACCTTCCAGTATTAGCATTTAGCTTAAAGCATTGTTGTGAATGAAATCCCTTTGGACCCTTTAATTAAAAAAGCCCCGAAGCTTCTATGTTGGATGTTTGATGAAATTATTTATCTAAATGTTGATTCAGCCACAGTTTTGAGTCCTCATGTTAATTCTTTTAAATGCATAAAACCACACAGATCATTTGATTATTGATGCTTAATCTAATTGTTACCTCGTATCACCGTACATTTCTCTGCTAATGAGTGTGGAGAAGTCCTGGTTTGCCCAAAACCCAACCATATCTCCCCTCCTCGTGTCCATAAGCTTCCAAGACACCTTTTAGAAATTCATCTCTATAATCCAGCATGCTTTGCTCTCTCTTCCCTGTGACTATCCAACCTTTGACTATTTATTAAAGGCAAACTTTGAATCCTTTAATCCTAAATGCACCACTTTATCCCCTGAAGCAGCGAGAGAATAAATCTGCTTCTTTTATCCAGCAGCACGGGGGCTCACAAACACCTTTCCAGCCCCCCCCTGTTTACTCGGAGCAGCTTGTGGGCTAACAAAGGCCCCGAGTGGCAACCAAGGTTAATCCTATATGTCGGCATTATGCAGGGTCAAGCTGCGACGCCATATATTTAGTGTGTCATTAATTTCCAACCTGATACTGCTCGCCGCCGCCGCTCAGGTCCCTCCGTGCACAGACACACACATCTGAGCATGGGTATGCAGATGAATACACACACACACACACACACGTGCACTTTCACAATGACTCGCTACATTAGCTAAATGGCCAGAGCTCCGTCTCTCTTTTTCTCTCTCTAATGAGACGGGTCTCTGGATTGTGTAGTCTATTCATCATCCTGCTTGTTCCAATCTAGCTCTTCTTTTATCAGGGTTTGGTTCCCGGGCCGGAGTCGTCACAGGCGACATAAATCACCTGTCAGCCCCGGTCCCTGGGCTCCCATAATGCTCTATTAGCACTTCCACCAGCGTTATTGGCAAAGGAGCGGGCAGGTATTACATCACAGAGGCTACCATCATTCCCTTTCACCTGTTTTATAGAGCGTGGTTATTGTTCATTATTTTGCTGTGGTGTTACTGCTAATAACCAGGACTCTGTTACAAGGGGTGGGGTGGGGGTCTCCTATCTAAGCTTTAGTGTGGAGCTACGAGGCAACGTTAAAATGCAAAGTGGATGTCTAACAGGGTGCTCATACAACACACCCCAGATAGGAGGATCCACACAAATGCAGCCACTTGACCACTTAATGAGGAAATTTAATTACTAGCTGGGTGCCATCTGTTCAGTATGATCAGCCTTTAGCGTGGAAAGAGTTAGCATGAATTGCTACAAGCAGTCATTTGAAATAGCAAATCCAAGCAGTGCTAGCTAATGTTTTAAGGCTAAATCTTACTCGTTTAGGGCCCTATGAAGTGTGTGAACATGAAGTTTTGTACATATGGTTGGTTCATTACATGGTTCAGACATGAGGGTGCTCTCTGTGTACTTTGGTCACTTCACTGATTCGTCCCATGGGGAGAAAAGAAATCCAAATTACCCCCACACAGAAATATTTAACCTTCTCCAAACTCTGAGGATTTTTTAAAAACAAAGAGTCAAAAAGAAAGATGCCTGAGCGATCCCTTTCCACGAGACGCCCGACCTCTCGGCCCCCTCACATCTGCAGCCAGTCCCCACCGGTCGGATCAGGGAAGACGGGATGTGACCTCATCTGTGATCTCGCGACCTGAGGAAGTGCTTTAAAGAAAATGAGAGTTCATCGAGGGAAGACTTGCACGAAAGATGAGCTTGCTGGATGACCTTTTATGGAGCTCAGATTTAGCTGTGTGTAGGATTTTACCAGTGAATCTGGGTATGCGGTTTGCTTTTGTTTACACCACAGCAGAGTTCATTGGACCCTTTAGATGATGCAGGGTTTACATGTCTTCTCTTAGACTGTCCTGATGGTGTGGCAGGTCTGTGATGTATGAAGTAAAGTAAAATAGCTTACATTCAGACATGCAAAGGCTAGTTGTGATTTTATGACTGGTGTACCAAACAGATGATAACTGACTGGACGTTAAAGGGTGGTGGTGTTGTCTACTTATGTGGAAAGAGCCAGGGTTGTCAAGATCCAGTCCTCAAGGGCCAGAATCCAGCAAGTTTAGCTCTTTACCTGCACTGAACACACCTGATGCAAATCAAATGGACCCAACAGCTTCTTGTCAACCTATTAAGTAATTTATGTCAGCTGTGTCGGAGCATGGAGACAACAGAAACCTCCATCCATCCATTTTCTACCGCTTTTCCCTGAACGGGGTCGCGGGGGGGCTGGAGCCGATCCCAGCTGTCAGCTGGCGAGAGGCGGAGTACATCCTGGACAGGTCGCCAGTCCATCACAGGGCCAACACACACAGACACACAACCATGCACACACACTCCTATGGACAATTTAGAGTCTCCAATTAGCTTATCCCCAAGGTGCATGTCTTTGGACTGTGAGAAGAAGCCAACAGAAACCTATTCTATTCTATTCTATTCTACAGGCATCTAGCAGACACTTTTATCCATAGTGACATCAGAGAATAAAACAACACAAGCATGAAATCAAACAACGAGGAACAGCGTAGATAAGAGCCAGACTGCTGCAAGTCTGGTTGGACACAGCTACTGTCCTGTAGGACACAGACGTTGTCCTGTAGGA
>JBAMHV010000026.1:13293307-13312629 GCA_037177535.1 Pseudomugil gertrudae | reverse complement strand
ACCCAGCACTCGGACGGACACGCAGACAACGCCAACACCAACCCAACATCCCAGGTGATGAAGTTGGGGAAAGGACATAAGGTAGCCAGCGTTAACTTTTAGAAACCCTTCTCTCTTATTTCTCTTTCTAATTCATTGTAAAACTATTAGCCTCCATGTTGTTTACTCCTCATTATGCCCTTTTAGACAGTCACACGGTCCACTGGTTGTACAGGGCGGATAGCTCGTCCATCTTGTTCAGCAGCGAGTTTATATTTTCCTCGGCCTCGCAGTCCCTAAATCTCCTCCTCAGCTCCGTCGGGGTGTCATGTTATATGCCAGAACAGCCTTTGGTGAACAGAGCTAGCAAAGCTAGCCGCTAGCCGAGCTAGCAAAGTTAACGATTCCTTTAGTTAGTCTAGTCTTTGTTGCATCTTAAAGGTAAAAATATTCACTGAACATATATGTATAAAACACAACCTCTCTCTTCACAAGAAGATTTTTAAAAAAGGGTAAAATAGCTAAAAAGAGAGGCGAGCTACTGAAGAGGCAGCCGTTACCCACAGTGCTAACTGTACAAGCTGAACATTAAAGTGTAATGTAGCCTGTTTGCAGCTTATCACGGCTTCCGATCCCACATCCTCTAATAAAAGTGTGGTTACCTTGTCAGAGCTATTGTCCCTGAGGGATGATTGCAAGGCTTGAAACCACTAATTACCTCAAACGAGCTCCTTAATGGAGGACAAAAGAAGTAAGTGTGAAGGCGGTGAGTCATCTACAATAAAACAAGCCGGTTCAGTGAATGATTCGTGGAGATGTTTGAGGGATTTTTACTGCACATACTCTCACACACGCACACTGGATCACGGCCAGCACTGTAAAATCAGCTTTAAAACCCACGAGTGTCAAAGCTGCAGGGTTCTACTGATGGATGATAAATCGAGTTTAGGTGGGAGACTTGACCTTGCTGCCCAGAGGAAAAAGGGGGGACCATTATTAGCGTGGCACCAGGAAGGTTGTACACTTGACCTGACAGCCCCTACTGTCCAGATAAGAGTGAGGGATGAGCTTCAGATCCTCCCTCCTTCCCTTTTTACCCTCCACTTTCCGCTCTGGCTGCAGTGTTTCCTGCCTCAGCAACACTTCTTCATCTCTCTCCTCCTCGCCCTCCTTCTCCATCCCCGCTGACAGAGCAGAGTTGTTAGAAGACTGATGTCTGCCCCAGTTTAACTAATTAATCTCCCCCCCAGTCTGGAGCTTTCCCGAAGCCCGGCAGAACCCATTAGGCCACTGAGTGATCACACCTGGGTTTTCGTGCCGGAGATTCATCACTTTACATCAGGCGACAGGAAAACAACACACAGAAATACGTTTTGTTGAATCTTTCTGTCTCTCATTGAGCATTTCAGAGCCTCTGCAGAGCAAAGCTTTCACTTACAGCTGTGTGAACGGTAATACGAGTTTGGCTCGGTTCCTGTAAACGACCTGAAGGATCTTTTCCAGTTATTTAATACTTCATCTCGGGATTTGCTTTTCACCCGTCATGGTGATTCAGTGAAGGCTTTCCTGCAGTAGAGCATGGTGGAGGTTTTATCATACTGTGGGGCTGTTTTAATTTGAAACATCAAATTTGGTGACAGTTTCCTGACAATGTGGACTGTGGTGGAAAAAAAAAGGTTTTCACCGTACATTGTGTCACCGTACATGTTCAAGTTTTCTCAAGTGACTCAAGTCTTCTGACACGGTTATAAATTAAAAGCACAGAATTTGATATAATTATCATTTGTGCAACTGGGAGTTAACACAAAGTGCTAATAGGCTGTTGTTCAGTTCAGATGCATTTAGCTGTGTGCAATATACAATGGAACGGAAGCCATTTTATTGGTATTTTAGCTTAGTATATGTTTACATTTAAGACTTTTCTGTGTTTATGGGATTTGTAGAAGGTTAGAGTTCGTGTTTAACTAAGGTCTGAGTTCATAATATTTGTTTAACCCTCTTATGATGTTTTATTTGTGCAAATACTTCAGGAGTTATGGTACTGGCGCTCCTGCTTCAAATGTGTAAGGACCCAAAACTTATGAAGCACCTCATATGAACACATCCGAACAAAACACTTGTTGCTGCTGCAAACCCATGGCTAGATGCGGGCTATGGCTAGATGCGGGCTACGGCTAGATGCGGCCTACGGACAGATGCGGCCTACGGCTAGATGCGGCCTACGGACAGATGCGGCCTACGGCCAGTGTTGTGCCCAACACTGCAACTAAATGGGTGACGAGGTCTGTTTCTCTGCTTTCTGGTGTTTTTTGAACTGTTAAAATACGTTTGAACATTATGATCATGTGAAGTGTGCATGTCTATTGGTACAAACAGGTCTGACTTAAGAGGGTTAATAAAAAATGGTAATAATGAGTAAGAGCTCATTTATGCTTAGATGTTTTCCTGGAGCTCTTTTTCTTCTAATCTGTTAAAATCTTTTTCACATCCTGACTGTAGCTAATTATAAAATGGTCCAACACAAACATAAAAATATTTACTCATCTGTAGAACAAACGGGACTGAAAAAGCATCATCCAATTGTTTTAAATGCCACCTGTCTCGCCCTCCTCAACCACCTCAGGAACAAACACGCACGTTTTTTCTGCTTTGGGGGAAGCTACATTTTCTAGCTTGTTTGAAACATTTTTTCAGGATCTAACATATGATATGGGCCTTGTATTCATCAATCAATCAATCATTAATGAACACAGGATCCCTTAAAACTGCTTTGTAGCTTAGATTCAGAAAGTGGAATGAACGAGCAGGCCTGTGACGATAACACATTTTGCATTACCATTAATTGTCTCAAAATTTATTGCGATAAACGATAATATTGCACTAATAATTGCAATTTGAGACCATTTTTAACGAATATAATAAAATAGCATTTAAGTTCACTCTTTCAAAGATCAATAAACATTTATTTCTTAATCCTCCGGGATAACGTCTGTGCTTCTATGTACGATGAAGCTGATACTCTGAGAGCAAGCCGTTCACTTTTACACTGGTGAAAACAAAATTACATGTGATTTGGAAGAGAAAAGTTCAAGTTTCTCTGGGTTTGCTAGCACTCATGGGCAAAGAACTGGTCCTTTCACAATGCTGCTTCGTAGAGGAACCAGTTGTCGTCCAGTAAAAGTTAAATGGGCACAACCGGCAATCTTATTGTGCTAATTGTTTCTTACTATTACGACGGGGTAGCGATGTGTTTAATGGCTGTACCTGCATCTGCTTCTCTTTGTGTCAGTAAACATCACAGTAATCTATGACGTCGCCATGTTTGCTGTGCTCTGCCCTCTAGTGGATGTATGGCCTAATACCGTCAACGTAAAGCACAATGAGAGCGTATAGGCAGTAATATTAGACAAGGACATACTTATTTATGTAAAAGCACCATAAACAAGCCTGAAGATAATGAAAATGTTTGTTTCTAGTGTTGTGTAACAGTGAAAGAGAAGAACCTTCAGTTCTATTTAAGTCTAAATTTGATTTTGATAGTTTTGAACCTCATCATGGCTGAATATTTAAGTCAAACCATGAGCGCAGATCATGTGACTTTCATGCAGGAAACCCATCACATATATGCTAATAAGTGTGTTCTTTTCTAAGCGTATAGCCATTACAACATGAAGGTATCGTAGAAAGAATGAATCATAAAATGAATGAACAGTTTGGGGACCTTTCATCCCTTCTGAACACTCGCCATTGGCTGGAGTGTTGGACCACAGACGAGACGTGTAATGAAGACAGCTCTGCTGTACTGCATACATCAGCTCTTTCTTCATCCTCTTGGTCTGAACAGCCTACTCTCCTTTAGCCGATTCCTTCTAACAAGCCATTAATCTGGCTTGAACAGGTATCCTGTAGCAGAAACTCCCTTGGACAATTGAGGACTTGAGCACAGGTTAAACAAACATTTAAAATATTCACTGGAAGCCTTGAAAGTACCTCTGTATGTACTGTATGACACCCTGCTTTGCATCTAAAGGTGCTCAATGACACTTTCCCGAAATCCAATGAGAAAAAAGATGCCTTTGAAATTTCTTGCAGCAACAACACGATGCAGTCTGGGAAATATTAGGATTTATGAGCAACGTGGCTCCTACGCTGACAGAATGAACATAGATCACATCCACTATGATCTCATTTGTTTGTCACAATGCCCAGAGGCTACAATGCTGTCCTGAGCAGCTTTACAATCTGACCTCTTGTACATGCTTTTCTTTATATATATTTAAAAAAAAGACAATAACAAATGATGGCCTTGTGATCGTAAATCCCGAATAGATAAGGTTGCTTCACTGTCTGGCCCAGGTAGGATGGTCTGTCTGTAGCAGAGCAGAGTATGAGCTCTTATATGTCAAAGCTTCATTAAGTCTTATGGTGATTGTTACCAGCTGTACTCCAACATGCAGTCAGGGTTTGTGAGGACTCTGGACTGTGAGTTATAACCTGAATGGATCCTCTGAAGGTCCAGGGAAGGAGGATGATGAGATGCTCCTATAAAGTCCTGGAAATATAATGCCAAATAGTATCTATGATGTGAGTAGAGTAGCAGCAGCACAGCAGGAAACCAGACTGCTTGCCTTCAAGTTACTGTAAAAGCTGGTTAAGAGACAGGAAAAGAGGTAGGGATCATTGGAAGAAGTCATAAAAGCAAAGCAGGAAAGTGGTTTGATTCACCAGTGTTAAAACCCTGACATGGAAGTGTTGGATAAGTGTGTGAACAGAGGCCAGTTCTTCACTGGTTTGCAGACCACACACTCGAGGATAACAAAAGACACATCATAGATTTGTCTCTTCTGACCAGACACTAACCAGTGTGACAGGTTCTTCTCTCACAATGTTCCAAATCTCGCGTGGTTTGACAGGATTTCAACGTGAACATGGCGGACTAACAAGAAGAAGCAGTGTTTTCGTTTCTGAATAAAAGCACATATTCGGTAATTCCTGGTGATTCGGTGTGTTTCAAACCCCAGCTGAGTGTAGGAGACCATTAGACGTGGCTGCAACCTGAATGTTTAACTGGTACTCACTCCAGTTCAGGTTGGTCAGTAGCATTGTTTCCACGTGGCAGGTAGGAGTTTGGTCCAGTAAAGTCTGATGTGTTTCCACAGCAACCCGTACCTGTATTTCAGCCGGAAAGCATCAGCGTGACGCCATGGCAGCGTGATGGCTGCCTTAAACTGTAATGAACAAGAACACGTCACAAAAGCAAAGGTCGGTGGATCCATCCATCCATCCAGACAGACAGATACATACATAGATAGATAGATAGATAGATGCATACATAGATGGATAGTTAGTTAGGTAGCCTAAGGAGGGAAGCCCAGACTTCCCTCTCCACCAGCCACATTCACCAGCTTATTGGGGGGGGGGACCCGAGGCGTTTCCAGGCAAGCCAGGAGATGTCATCAGTCCAGCGTGTCCTGGGTCACCCCCGGGGCTCTACTCTGAGTCCCTCCTGGATGGCCGAGCTTCTCACCCTATCTCTAAGGAAGACACCGGCCACCCTGCGGAGGAAGCTCATTTCAGCCGCCTGTACCCGGGATCTCATTCTTTCAGTCACAACCCACAGCTCGTGATCATAAGTGAGGGTAGTGTCATAGAGCCTTCCGGCTCAGCTCCCTCTTCACCACAACAGGCCGGTGCTGTGTCAGCAGTAATGTGGACGCACACTCATGAACAAGACCTCGAGATACTTAAACGCCTCCACTTGGGGCGGGATCCTATCTCCCACTCTTAGAGGACACTCCACCCTTTTCCAGTTGAGCACCATGGTCTCAGATTTGGAGGTGCTGATTCTCATCCCAGCCGCTTCACACTCGGCCGCAAATCGCTCGAGTGAGAGCTGGAGATCAGGACCAGCTGGAGATCAGGACCAACTGGAGATCAGGACCAGCTGGAGATCAGGACCAGATGAAGCCAACAGAACCACATCATCCGCAAAAAGCATAGACCCGATCCTGAGGCCCCCAAACTGGATCCCCTCAACACCTCGGCCTAGAAATTCTGTCCATAAAGGTTATGAACAGAATCGGTGATGAAGGCCATTGATTTTCCAGTTATTTATGTCCCTTTTTTTGGTATGTGGCATTATAAAGATAAAATAGGAGGATTGTGGTGTGTCAAGCTCCAGCTTTCATTGTCAAAGCATCAGGATTATGACCCGAACAGAGGTCATACAGATCTTATTGCCTTTTCTGCCCCATTTTTTCCTGCTGAAACAACTAAACACGTGTACCGACCGGATCTGTTTTAATGGGGCTACAGACACACCACCAGGGGAACTAAACTAGTTTGATTATCAGTGACGATCACACACCGTGTGGTTTGCAGTGATATGTTCTCGTGTTGTCATGGTGACATGGTCCTCTGAGTGCTGGACCAGGACAGAAGATGCTTTACTGGTGTAGCATCAGTCAAAACGTCTCCAGACTTCACTGCAGAGATCCACCGGGACTCCTGGTAGAGCAACCCTAACCCAGTGAATTCAGTGCGTGAGGAGCAGATCGGTGAGGTTAACATTCGGCTTCGTCAGCAGCAGCAGTGAGCGTGTCTGCGATGAGCTGCATTCAAATAAAGAGTCACTGTTTGAGCTCGCAGAACGCGCCTCCATACTGACTTAATAAAATCACACCTTGTCCTCAGTGGGACTCCCCCTCTCACGGTGCATTGATCCTCACCCTCGTTTGACTTCCAGTGCCAATAAACAGCTATCACATGCTGATCAAAGACGGGGGGGGACGTGTTACTTTTGGCTCCCTGTTCTGCGCTTTGATGTAAAGTCATCGGAGAACCTCGGCTGATAGACTAAATATGTAGACATCTGCGCCTCACTTCAGTCCTGTTTTATGTTCTTTGCAAACATTATTTTTTTCCAGCGACAGTAATGGAAGGTTAATGAAAATCGGCTGGCGGCCGATGCTGATTGCACGAACAGCCAATTGGAGCCCTGCTGCTCCTAAAATTGATTTCATATAAAGCAACAGTGGCACCGCTGCTTCTTCGTTTTATTAAACGTACCAGGGCACCAATCGTGTTCTTTCTTGTATTGAACGAAAGCACGCCAGACGGGTCCAAAACCACGTGTGTGTGCAAATAATTCCACTTTTCCTCTGAAGCAAAGGGACTAGATGGAAGAGCGGAGTTAAGGAGAGCGGAAAATAAAGCATGTGCCAGATGAATTAGTGAGGAATATATCATGGAAAATGACTTCTTTACAAAGCGAGGGTCATGTACCTGTGTAGGATTTTAAAAGCTTCTGAGTTATCATGCTATCATTCCACACTGTCAGGGGCTTATTATTCGGAGGATCAGTGACGCTTGGATTATATTTCACTTCTTGCTCCGTTAGGGAATGTCGGCTGCAGCCCTGCTGGGCTCGCTCATAACCAGAAGAGAGTTTTAGGACATAAGTTTTCCCGGGAAAAGCCACAAGACTGATTTAGCTGTAATCTTACCCAATGTCTTTATAGAAGCCAGATCTGGAGCATCGCGAGCTGCATAGTCGGATATAATGTGAACTGGGGGGTGGGGGGGTGACAGCCACCTCTTAAGTTACAGGGGTACAAGTTGAGAGATTGTCGGCTGTGTGATTGGTGGGATGACAAGGGGAAAAAAAGCTGTGCAAACACCCCGAGTTCAGCAAAGGTTAAGTGAAACGGTTAGAGGCTGATGAAGAGCTGGAAATGTTGAAATGCCAACGAGGTTGTTTAAAGCTGTACAGTACAAACGTTTAGAGCTGGACTTTTTCATAAAGTGGTCTAAAGCAACGCTGCTTCTGTATGTCAAAACAAACTTTTTACATCTTTATTTATATATTTTTAACTTAGTTGCATAAATAATACCACGATAACAGTTTGATGGATGAGATTTATGCACAACAAGCTGGTTTCCAAACAGACATCAGCTGATAAGCGGGAACATCTCAGTGTGGCTGAATAAAACTGGATGAAGTTTTGAAGTGACAAATCAATAAGAAGCCTTAAATAAGACTTATGTAAAGCAAATTAACTGGAGAAGAAAACTCTGACATGCTTCTGTGTTTGCTGAAGCCTCTCCAGAAATGGTCTCTATTAAATCCTCATTGTTATGCCACAGGACAAAACAACTGGACTCAGTTCTGACTCTGGGAACTGATAAAAGACCCAATTCAGATGATCTGAGAGGTCTGTGAGGTTCACACCTGAACCATTAAGCAGTTTATAGACCAGCAACAGAGCTTTAGAGTCTAAAGACCTCAGAGCTGGACTGATAGCCCCTGTAGCCCCCCTGCTGCACATCATATCAGGACATCCACAACACTCTGTACAAATGCAGATTTTGCACATTTTCCAGCCTTACTTGTATATATCCATCTTAGTCTGTTATTTTTATAATTAACATAACTTTTTAAATACTTTTTCTATTGTTGTTGTTGGGCTTGCACCTGAGACCAGGGTAACTCATTTAGTTCCAGTCCATGTATTTACATGTATTTACATGTGTTTACATGTGTTGAAATGACAATAAAAGAACCTCGAACCTTGAATAGGGTTCACTTTCTTGGTCTTGGTGAATTTACTGCAGGTATCTATTAGATTCTTCTGGAAGACGTGCAAACACACTGTTACAGTAATCAAGCTCACTAAAGATGAAAGCATGGACTTGTGTGGACTCATGGACTCATCACACCCAGATTTCTGGCCTGGTTTGTGGTTTTTAGTGTGCAGAACAAAGCTCTGTAATAACTTCTAATCATTTCTTTTTGGCTCCAAAGACAATCTCCTCACTTTTGTTTTTGTTTAGCTGAAGAAAGTTATAAATCTCCTCAATGCATTTAAATAGATCCTGTACAGGCGTCGGTCTCCTGGTGACACTGTAATATAAACCTGTGTGTCATCTGCATAGCTATGGTACCTTTTATTCTGTATGACCTGTGCCAGTAAGAACATTAACATGTTAAACAAATAAGGTCCCAGGGTGGAACCTTGGGGAACTCCACATGTAATTGTTGTCTGCTAAGAAGTAAAGTTACTGAAGCAATGTAGGATCATGTGGGCAGAGAAGAAAACAAATAGCAGCAAATCTTTGTAAAGTCCTTAAAGAAGCCTGGAGAACTATTCCTGAAGAGTACCTCAAACCTTTTAATCTCTCTGGTTGCATCATCCCAAATGAAACGAGGATATCTCCGCAACCACAAGGTCTATCGCATAATTCGTTTAGATGTGCAAATATATTACATATGTTAATGTAAAGAATAAATGAAGATGGCTCATAGCAATAATGAAAAACATTTCTAAACCTATATCAGAGCAAACAACATGTGAACATTATCTCTGCAGAAAAATTAGATTTACTACAAACGGCTCACACGACGTCTCCAAAATGGACATTTTGGCAGAGCTTAGCACCATCTGTTCCTAGGATTCCCCGACTGGACAACCTCAGGTTTGCATAGAGGTTTTATTCAACCTTAAAGATTGTACTCAACACACACATTCTAAAGTAAAGTCTCAAAAATAATTCTTTGGGTTGTTTTATTGGTTTTGAACAAAAATAAAACTTACACAAAGTAACTTAAACCTAAAGACTTTCATTCTAGTTAAACTAAATGCAGTGTAGGTCAAAGACTGTATTGCTATGTAGTCCAGTAGCTTCTGAACTTATTTTCTACTGGCTTC
Organism: Pseudomugil gertrudae; assembly: GCA_037177535.1. Classification (NCBI taxonomy): domain Eukaryota; kingdom Metazoa; phylum Chordata; class Actinopteri; order Atheriniformes; family Pseudomugilidae; genus Pseudomugil; species Pseudomugil gertrudae. The sequence goes on along the minus strand of JBAMHV010000026.1, from coordinate 13,302,943 downwards.
TCAGTCTCTGTCCAAAAGCAGCCAATCAAAACTCTAGCAACCAAATAACTAAAAACAACATAGAAAGCAAATGGCTACAACAATTTCCTAACTTTTACGTAGTGGCTCGCATCACTATATATAATTCTGACATTAGTATAACGAGGTCCTTGAAGTAGAGACTGAAGAGCAACACAAAGTGAGTGACAGGGAGATCATAGTACGGGGGTTGGAGGGCCGGGGGGCATAAATATCACGATCAAATTCAGATAAATTTATGCTGCTAAATGCTGAAAGCTGGAGGGGGGGCTTGGCTTGTTTGTTTACCGCTGATGTGGGATAATTTCATATCATCTGTGTGGCAGGAGTCACCTGATAGTGATGAAAAATCGGGGCCACGATCGCAGCGGGACTCTAATGACATATCAGTCTGCTGCAGCAGCAAGGCTACTTGTATACCTCGCGGCTGGATGGGTCAATTTAGATCATGTTCATAGTATAAATTAATCAGGGAGCTGAGGGAGTGCGTTTCAATTAAGGAAACCTGGATTTAATTGTCCTTGTCATGGATTTTGATGAACTTGCATCTATACTGTGTCAAGCTGATTTTTTTTAACATTAATCCTGCTTGTGTTTTTAAGATGAGGAAAAATGGCCCAACTAGTTTTTTTTTCCTTCTCCTGTGTGTGTGTGTGTGTGTGTGTGTGAGCACATTAAATGGTTCATGTCATGCAAACCCACAGCAGAAATCCCACCTCAAGCTCGCCGTTGTGTACCACGAGAAGCGGTGCATCAGCTTATCCCAAATGCAGATGTCAGAGCAGGCTTTGTGCTTATCTGATCCGACACATAACATGGCAGATGTATCTGGGCACAAGACGAGGAAATGGAAATGACTTTGCAGCATTCCCAACGTTGGATGGTTTGTGTTTGTGGTAGATGTAGATTCTGGATCGCATGGTTTTGTCTTAATTAAGGACAAATGTAAGGTCCGGTTTTTGGACAACCTGACCATCAGGGGAACATTTCGCCTACCTTGAGCGACGTTTTGACAGACATGCTAAAGTCTGATAGCAGTTAAGCTAAAAGCCCAAAAAGAAAAGTGATTTTTTGCTCTTATTGTTGGGAAGTAATTTGATTTGTGGTGGCATGTGAGCTTGGCAGCCATCCACTAGATGTGGATACTTAATGACGTAAATGAAGAAATCAGGAAGACATTGAGCAGTTAGAAGAGAGAAAGCTAGCTTTAATGTACCACAAAAAAAACTTATGAAATCAGATTTTCTTTGGCAACTCTGCTCAGTAACAACAAAAGGCTTAGATTAAATGCTAAAGGGCGCAAAGTTTCAAAGCTTTCTTCTTACTAATTCTGTTTCTCTCCCTTGGTCCCTTGCTGACTAGCTTAATTATGTCAATCTTTGTTAGCTACATAAAAAAAATACATCATAAATTCCTGTTAAATTTATTGTAGGTGTGTTGGAATGCCAGAGTGACCCTCCTTATTCATTCATTATGATCAAATATCTTCACAAATAACAAACATTCCTGATAGCATCAGATGCTGTAGCCTATGTGCTTTTCAGTTAGCATGCTTATGTCGGTTTTCTGTTATAATCAGTTAATATACTAACATCTGCTTCCTGCGTTGGAGTTAGCATGCTAGCATGAGTTTTCATTTCCATTCAGTTAGCAGATGTTAGCCTAGTAACATCAGTTTCAGAGTTCTGTGTTTTTCAGCTAGCATTCCAACATCTGCTTTCTGCATTAGAGTTAGCATGCTAGCATGAGTTTTCATTTCCATTCAGTAAGCAGATGTTAGCCTAGTAACATCAGTTTCAGATTTCTGTGTTTTTCAGCTAGCATTCTAACATCTGCTTTCTGCATTAGAGTTAGCATGCTAGCATGAGTTTTCATTTCCATTCAGTTAGCAGATGTTAGCCTAGTAACATCAGTTTCAGATTTCTGTGGTTTTCAGCTAGCATACTAATATCTGTTTTCTGCATTAGAGTTAGCATGCTAGCATGAGTTTTCATTTTCATTCAGTTAGCAGATGTTAGCCTAGTAACATCAGTTTCAGATTTCTGTGTTTTTCAGCTAGCATACTAACATCTGCTTTCTGCGTTGGAGTTAGCATGAGTTTTCATTTCCATTCAGTTAGCAGATGTTAGCCTTGTAACATCAGTTTCAGATTTCTGTGTTTTTCAGCTAGCATACTAACATCTTCTTTCTGCGTTGGAGTTAGCATGCAAGCATCGGTTTTCTTTTCCATTCAGTTAGCAGATGTTAGCCTAGTAACATCAGTTTCAGATTTGTGTTTTTCAGCTAGCATACTAACATCTTCTTTCTGCGTTGGAGTTAGCATGCTAGCATCGGTTTTCTTTTCCATTCAGTTAGCAGATGTTAGCCTAGTAACATCAGTTTCAGATTTCTGTGTTTTTCAGCTAGCATACTAACAACTTCTTTCTGTGTTGGAGTTACCATGCTAGCATCGGTTTTCTTTTCTGTTCAGTTAGCAAATGTTGGCCTGATAACATCAGTGTTTGTGTTTTTTCAGCTGTTAACTAACACTCTTGTGTCGCCCGGTAAGCCTACTAACGTCGGTTTTCTGTTTTGATCAGGTAATATGCTAACATCTGCTCTCTGCATTGGAGTTAGTATGCTTGCATCAGTTTTTGTTTCATTCAGTTAGCAGATGTTAGCCTAATAACATTAGTTTTCTGGGTTTTTCAGCTAGCATACTAACATCTGCTTGGTGTTTTGTTCAGTTAGCATGCCATCATCGGTTTTTGTGTCACTCAGTTAGGCTGCTAACATCAGTCTTCTGTGTTATCAGCTAGCATGCTAACATAATTTTTCTCTTTTTTCAGTTATCTGCTTAAGTGATCTTAAGTTAGCAAATATTATTTAGCTAACATAAAAAAATAAGACTCTGATCTTGATAAGCATTGCCTCTCCTAGCTTTCATATGCTGGCATTGTTGTTCTGATGTCAACATAACAGTTTTAGAAATGTGTATTATGGTCCAACAGCTAGTCCAGGTTTTCTTTTAAGAAGTAATAAACTTAAGACCAAAATAAAATCAGGCTATATGTGGTAATACCCTAAAAGTCAGGCTCTTGAGTTGTATGAAGCTCGTCGATATGCTTGAGATGGATTTACAGCAAACATTTGCTGCCTTCAAGACCACATTTATTCTGAGGATGTTCATTTATTTCTCAACAAGTGAATGTAAAACCACATTCTGAGCACATTAAGGATGCTGGATAAGGAAGAAGATGCTATAGGTAGTGGACTCATCTCTTAAGGTGCACGTTTTTAAAGGTTTGGGACAAAATATGACTGATTGCAGGCCTGTAATATGAAAATAGATGCGTTAACATATGAAATCATGACATGTCCCAGCTTTTTTGGTTTGTAAATGGTTTGAATCAGAGTGGAAGTTTCACATGTGGTAGTCTGCATCGCATCGCATCAGCAGCTCGCCTCGCGCTCGTCCTGCCCCGCTCCACTTAAACAATCTCGACTAGCAAAAACATGGGCCGAGCCGCACATTCCCAATCACAAACCGTCACCCAGCGACCGTGGTTGGATGCAAAGTGTCTGAAGATCTGAGGGAAAGCCGGGACTGGGTGAGGCCGTCCCTTCGGGTTTGGCTTGGGCTCTGCTAAGATGTCGCTCAGCTGAGAAGGCAAACAGCAAGAAGAGGTAAATAGATGAAGAGAGGGAAGTGAGAGCTTGTTAGTGGCTGTGGCCGTGAACTCTGGCTGAACCACCCCCCTCTCTCCTCTCTGGCAGCCTCAACGGGACGAGGCATTCGGGTACGACTCAGAGAGCCTGACATCAAACCGACAGCAAGACATGATATCTTATTTTCCTGAGCTGCGCTGACACAAACTCATCTCGCTGCTTTATTATTTTCTCATGCCTGCAGAGACCGAAGTTTAGCACGGGAGAAAAGTCGCCCCATCAGCCCCCAGATGTTCATGAAGTTCCTTCACTTCTAATTTAAATACATTTCACGTCGCTTTCATGACAGAGGATAAAGACGTTCCTGTTGTCAGAACTTAGTTTTTGATTGAAAGAAAGCCTTGACCCTCATGTGACTTCAAATTAAGCTGAAAGGAGGCGACTGCATGTGCATGCAATTGTATCTGTCAATCTATGCATGAATATAAGACATGTGGACAAGGCTTCACTGTGTACATGATCCACTGTGTGTGTGTGTGTGTGTGTGTGTGTGTGTGAGATTGAATTGCAGCTCCACATTATCGCTGACATTGTCATTTGCAGCCTAAAGAGATAAAGCTTGTGTTTAAAATATACATTACACATAAACTGCTGTAATGGCGCGTTGGCTTTATCTGGCAGCATCCGACAGCCGCGCGGGTCCACGGAGGAATTTTTACTCCGTCTCGTGTTAATTTCCAGCTCAGGACGGTATCGAATCGTTGAGATCCTGCAGCCGGCGTGTCACCTCCGTGCAGCTGCGCTTCCCCCCCGCCTCGCTGACAGGAGCTCCAACAATTAAAGCTGAACAAATAAATGGCTATCGCATCACGCCGGGAGGTGAAATTGGCCCACTTCAAGCATATCAATCAGAGCAGATGCGTGTTTAGATAATGAGAGGAGCACAGCAGGGCTCGTTTCTACAAAAGCTGCTTCACCGTGGAGGATCTCACAGTAACTCAGTAAGTTTCTATGAACTACTGAGACAACTTGTGATGTACAGTAAATGATAATGAGCCCTGTAGAGTACTTTTAACAATGCTGTGTTCATGTTCTCCACCAGCTTCTCTCAGGCTAAAATTGTGACCATGTGGAGCTTTTAGAAGCTAAAGAAGAACATTTAAAGTAAAATTAGAGATTAAAGGTTCAATTTAATCAAATTATTGTTGGGTTCAAAAAGGCTAAAAACATTGATTATTAATATTATAACTTTGTCTGGAGAATGCAACCCAGACTGACTTATTTTCATATAGTAAAAGTAGATTTAAAGGGAACATATCATGCAAAATCCACTTTTTAAGCCTTTAAATACATGTTTTTGTGCACTTTTAAGCATTTAGGAAGCAGAAAATGTAAATTTATTCCCTCCTGATGCTGTGCATATATCTTTATATTCTTTGTGGTCATATTTTTCAGTCTGTTTAATTTTCTATATTACGTTTTTTTATCTATTACATCACAGTATTTGTTGCCAAATATGGTCGTGGACTTCCAGGTAATCAAATTCATGAATCTGATATGTTGACATTTATAGTAAACTTATTAATAAAATGTTTCTCTGCCGGGAGATTAGTGTATCGCTGCTATCAAGCTACAAACATGGTGGAACAGGGTAGAACTTCCTGTAACCTGGAGGGCCTCTCGGCACTTTGTCTGCTGTGCAGATGAACCAAAATGTGACGAATTTTTCACATTTGTGAGCAGCGTAAGTGTCTGAGCTGCAGAACATTGTAGTTATTTAGCTTTATTTATTTATTTAGCTGCTTAGTAGAAGCTAAATATTGAAGCTAATCCTCTACAGACCAAAGCTCATGTGAATACATAAACATTTTACAGATGTTTTGGATGGTTTCCATGAAATAAATGCATTTCCCATAATTTCTATAATTCATGTAAAAGTAGTAGCAGAATGAACAGCACCTGGTTCGGTTTCTTTTGGTTTTTTTTAATTACAAAACACAGATAAAAACTGTTTTATAGCTTGTAAAAAGTTACAGCTTTAGTGCACCTAGTGACCCAAAGTTACACTGTAACCCTTTAATTAATTTTGACCTCCTGAAATGTACCCGTTTGTTCAACTTGTCTGGATGGCACAGTTTTTGGCCTCATCAGAGACCATTTTCACCTTCTCACTTTGTTCAACATGATAAACTTTTGTTGGAAGAGGAGGAGAACGTAGCACAGAGGCCTCTGTGTTTATATGGAGGGGGCGGGGCTTAAAGCAAAGCACTCCAGGTCACATGATCCCACGAGAGACGGATCCACTCCTGCAACGTTACGATGTCTGCTTTCTGCAGAGGGAACAAGCACTAAAACCTGTTATTCGGCTAAAGATCGTGCAGTATCCATGTTTACACGAACAGGTGGATGTTCTGTTTCTGTCATAGCAAAGCTTAGGTTTAGGATAAAAAGGGTGTTTTCCTAAACCTAACCGAACACATGATCATAAAGGATGAAGTTTTCTATCAGAACACATCCAAATGTTTAATTTCATGAACTTTTTAACCTTTCAAACTGGAAACATGATCTTAAATATATATATATATATTCATGTTCATGTGCCTTAAAAACATATGGCTAGTAAAAAAAGTCCAATCTGATGTTGGAGTAGAGCCGATATCCCGGCATAACACGTGTTTTTAATGTTAAAGTTTGCATTTCTATTATTATATTCTGGGAAAGTCTTTTATCCAGGCACCCTGCTTGTTTATGCCCTTACACTATGAGCTTGACCCCCCGCCTGTAGCTGCATGTGCTGCTTTTCCTCTCTGCTTACAAAGCCTGCGCACCATCCAGCAGGAACGGTGTGGCGGTAAGCGACAGCATCTTCGGCCGTTTTACTGCCACAACTGCACATTCCAACCCGAGTCTCGGCTCGGTAAGAACACGCCAAAGAAACCAGGCCGAATTAGCATAAGTGCCATGTTCGATCCATCAGAGGTGGACTGGTCCCCGTCCCATCCCGCTTCTGGCCTCGCTCGCGGAGCCCCGTCGGTTAAACTCAGAGAGCTGGAGAAGTGCAGCCTGTTTAAGTTGGATATTTGCTCTCAGCGTAATTTGGAGCAGATTTTTTTGGGGGGGCATCAGCGAAAGGGCTTTGCAGTAATTCTCTTTCATGCTCATCCTCTATCTCTGAAGTCACCACGGGGCCTAAACAGCAGCATAAGGATGCCAGATGGATGACAGGGATTCCTGTTTCCTCTCAATCTCTTCGGGTCTCAACATGTAGCAGGATCCAGACGGCAGAATCCCTGACAGGAGACCAAATCACGCCTCCTCCTTCGCACTGTCACTCTTTTTTTCCCTTCTTTCCTCACAGTAACCTACTTTGACATGGCTTTCTCCCTCTTGTAGCTCGCTGACATGATTTCCTCTCACATTGTGACTCGCTAAGGGTTTGAGTTTGGGTTTGTCAGAGTCTGTAGAAAACTCAGCGTTACATAGAAGGAACCCCCACTCTGGGGTAATAACGTTTTACCCTCATACTCCATTAAGAACACCTCTCCTTTTTTTTAAAATTTTAAAAATTAATTTTAAAATTTTTTAAAAATTTAAAAATAAAAAAAATGTAATTTTTAAAAAAAATATTTTTTTTTAAAAAATGTAAAAAAAAAATTTTAAATATAAAAATAAAAAATAAACACCTCCCCTTTAAAAAAATTTTTTTACATTTAAAAAAAAATTAAAAACATTTTTTTAATTAATTTTAAAAATTTTAATTTTTAAAAAAATATTTTAAAAAGTAAAAAAAACATTTTTAAAAATAAATATATTTTTTAAAAATGTAAAAAAATAAACACCTCCCCTTTAAAAAAATGTAAAAAAAAATTAATTAAAAAAAATGTAATTTTTTTAATTAAATTTTTTTTTTAATTAATTTTTTTTTAAATGTAAAAAAAAATAAAAAATTTAAAAATTAAAAAACACCTCCCCTTTGCTTTGTATTTACAAGCCGTCTTGCTTCAGATTAGCTGAATCTAAAGCAAAACGAAGCTCGTCCTGTGAAATGACAGCTGGACGTAACATGTTACGTGCTATCGCATCTGCCTGGGATCTGTCCGAGCCGTTACGAGGATCCTCATAAATACCTCTCACCAGCTCATCAGCTGCAGCGTTTTCCAGCCTGCGAGCTGTGATGGATGCAGTGCGGCACGCTGATAACAACAAATCCTCCTACTGGAGCGGGCAATAACTTATTTCCCTCTAAGCTAATGTTAGCTTCTTACATTTACCCCTCAGACGGCAAAAATCTGGCTTTTCTGTAAGTTTTGATGGGTTGAAATGCATATTTTTTTTACTCTAAGACGCTTTTTAAATCTAAAGATGCCTCAATGCTTTGATTACAACCAACATCCAGATGTTACTTCTCATAAATAAAATGCATTCTCTAAAATACAGACATATTTACTTGTTTTTTCTCATTTACAGTTTTATATCCTCTTATTTACCCACAATCCTCATCAATTCAACCTGAACTCATGTGTAAATAATAATATCAGCCATTTTCCTTCAGACACAACTTTCTGCTGACTCGTTGATCTTTGGCTGCTTCTGATTGGACGCTGCATTAAAGACTGACAGGAAGTAACTCTGTGCAGGTTTTAGGTCAAAATAAAGGTTCAAAAACACTCTTATTTTATCATACATAACTGTAGAGACCATGATTAAACACTGAATTTTGTGTTTTGAACGTCCCGGATGGACCAGGAACGCTCAGAAAGCTCCTGTAGGTTCGGATAAAAGCTCCGGTTTTTAACCCACAGCACCGGCCACCGCTCCTCGGTGAGTTAACACTATAAACCGTAGAGCTCAAACAGAGTTTTACGGGTTAAAATGGTGGAAACTCAACACATAATGTAGATTTTTTAACTCAGTTTTGTTTAACATACTGGGTTTTTTACCAGTTCGTCTCTGGAATCCTTGATATCGTGTCATTTTCCTGCTGAGAATTCAGGCTTAAACATTCACAACGTGGCCGCTACGTCCTTTGTGTTTACTGGGGGGCTGTCTGCTCGTACTGGTTTCCGTCTCTCCCATCACGCAGCTTGTACAGGAATTACTTGCTCTTGTCTGCAGCTACTATTCTGACATGTTAGCCAAAGCGGTCTCAGATGCACACACACAGGATCAATCTGAGAAGAGGTGGATCTAAACTTTCATTGTTCAGGGAATGAAAACATGAAGCGGCAGCAGCTCAGAATAAACTGGAAACCATTTACCAAAAGCATCCTCGCTAACTTCACCAGAGATTCTCCGGGATTTACCCACTGCTACCTCACACCTCCCCGGTAGCTCAGCCGCACCAGGTGGTTTGACTTTACAGCCACTTTTCCACTGGAGGCCTTAATGCCGACACACAATCCCAGCTGGAATCCATTAGATCCACGGCTCAGCCACCCGGACCAAATATGGCAGCACGAGCTCAGTCAGCTGGTTAAAGAGGGTTTCTATTGTTTTATATCAACCAGAATAGATTTAAATTCCTTTAATGTGTTACATCGGCTAGAAAGTGGTAAACTAAAGGTGTGGCAGGAGATGTTGAAGCAACCAGAGAGGTGAAAACATCTGCTGCATCGGGTCGAGAAGAATTTCATCTTCTGCACGTTCGTTTGTAGATACCTGCTTTTATAAAGGTGTGTGCAGATGGCCTTTAGGTCGCTCAGGGCAGAGCTCCTCTGATGCACACACACACACACACACACACAGGCTGGCGTAGCCTTTGGCTGACCTGGCCTTGGCATCTTCTCAGTTCCTCCAGCGTCCATGTGGTGGCAAGTTTCTCCATTTATTTAATAAATATTAAAACAAATAAATATGGTTTTACAGAGTCAGCTCATGATTATAATTAATTATTCATAATAAAAGAAAATATATTTTATATATATATATAATATATATTAAAACAAATCTATATATTGTTAAATATATATA
>JBAMHV010000026.1:13181138-13191971 GCA_037177535.1 Pseudomugil gertrudae | reverse complement strand
TTCAGCCGCTCCGCCCCACATCTCTGGAATTCACTCCCACCTGATATCCGTAATATTGACTGTTTACACCTGTTCAACTCACACCTCAAAACTCACCTGTTCAGGAAGGCATACTCCCTGTAACCACTCTGTCTCATAGTTTTATATTATATTGTATTTTACTGGATATAATTGTGTTTTATTGCGTATTTTATTGTCTGTTTTTAATGTAAAGTGACCTTGGGTGCTTTTGAAAGGCGCTTTTAAATAAATATATTATTGTTATTTTTATCTCCATGGCCTGATCAGAGTTACGAGATATTTTTACTGATCATTTTACCAGATTTTTACCTTAAAAATTGAAAAGGAAGTGAAATTCCTGAAGATTGCATAAGATGTTTTTGCTACACATGGCGGGCCGACATGTATCACAGATGAGTTAAAGACTAAATATGTGTCAACATCGTCATTTTATTGTGAAAAAACACCAAAAAGACATTAGCTGCATTTCTATTGAAGGAAATGTTGTTGCAGTTTGTGGGAACTTAAATTGTTCTTCCTCTATTTGCTCACCTCTGACTCTGATCAGCTTATAGTCAGATGTCATAAACCCGTCAGTGTTTTGCTTATCTGTCCATCTCCCGTCATGTAGCGGCCAGCGTGTCCTCCCTGCTCACTTTAAAGCTTGTTTATCACAGATACAGCCGCTGAGCTGTAATTCAATGTGACATTTACCAGATGTGTTGATAATTAATCACTTCAAGCCAAACTCCCCAAGCAGCAAACCCAATGCACTAAATCCACTGTGGGATTTTCATCCCTTTAGAAAGCTGTTTGCATTTAAGTGATGGATTTTACAGGGTTACCATGGAAATAAGAAATTTCGGTCAAATAACATGTTAAAAAAAATAAATAAAAAAATAAAAAATTAATTAAATCTAAAAAAAGAAAAAAACAAATGTGTTAAAAAATAAAATAAATAAATAAAATAAAAAAACATAACATGTTAAAAAAATAATACAAAAATAATTTTTTTTTTAAAAAAGCAAAAAAAACAAATAACCTGTTTAAAAAAAAGTTAAAAAAACAAAAACATGTTTAAAAAATTAAAAAAGAAAAAAAACAAATAACATGTTAAAAAAATTAAAATAAAATAAAAATAATAATTAAAAAAATGTGTGTGAGCATCTCCTGAAAAGTTTGTTTAGATAGTTCTCACAGACACTTAACAGCACTTCCTCCCTCATCTCCTCCCAGCCCCAATGTTTATATTACACACACACTCTTTTACAGCCTCATATCACTACAGTTTGGTGTTTTTAAAGAAGCTCTTGTTTTTATGATGGGGTAAGATACTTCTGTAGATCCTCTTTGGCATCTTGATTGATGATCTGAACCCACTTCTGCTCGGTGAATCTGCAACAGAAAGGCACGAAGAAGAGTTTAGCTGAGAAGCTGTAAAAGCAACGTCACAAACAGCCGTAAAACAATCATCATGTACGACTGGCCCTGTGAAGACACGAAGCTGCTGGTGGTGTAGCGCAGGGGTCACCGACTCCGGTCCTCAAGGGCTACCCTCCAGAAGCTTTTAGGCTTTTCCTGGTACGCCACACCTGATTCACATCCGTGGCTCATTAACAAGCAGGTGCTGAAGATGAAAACTAGTTTCTTCATTTTAATCAAGAAAACACTAAAAGCTTCTGGATGGTAGCCCTCGAGGACCGGAGTTGGTGCTCCCTGGTGTAGCATGTACGTAGCAGCAGCTGCAGGTGAAATCTCAGGCTTTTTATACTTGATTGGAATTGTTATTTTTAATAAACAAACATAATTAACCTGAAGCTATTGCATGCAAACACACACGCTGTGTCTCAATCCGCGCACTAACACACTAACATCTGCACCATGTTTAAGTGTGTTTACACTGATGTTTAAGCTAAATAGTCTGATGCTGCCCTAAAATACACTAATAATCCAGAGGGAAACGATGGACACCTCGCGCACTAAACCGACGCCATCTTGCTGACGGAGCGGAAAAGGAAATGCTGGATTTTCAAAATAATGGCGGCAAACAATACGTCGGCGGAGGCTAATGTGTGAAGTTGTTTCCTTACGGTTCTCATGTATACTGCAGCTTGCTACATATTTAATTATGCGCTTACAATAACTCATTGATCCGATCATTTGTTTGAGACTGCGCTAATCGATCCAGTACAGTTAGCATACATTAATGTTAGCAGATTTTAGCCGTGTTGTGGACACAAAATAATCATTTAGGCGTGAAGCAGAGTACTCTAACTGGTTGTACGTCACTACAACGTCACTACACTTAGCCACGATAGTGCGCACTACAGAAAAAAGTGCGCAGTGTGCAGGAGCTCTGCATTCCAGCCACATTGTCCACTTCACCTGAATCATGGGGGTAAATTCCCTCATGCAGAGGCTAAATGTTGGCGTGTTGAAGTGGGGATCGATGTAAAAGTTACAGGATAGATCTGGAGGACCGGACTTTGCACCTCTGATCTAAAGGATGTTGGTACTCTGGACTCTGGTGGATGTTTTTAACCTGTAATTCCTACTAAAGATTATTTAATCCTTAATATGTTCAATCATATTCTTAAAATCATCCTGTTAAGAAGATGTTTACACAAAAATGTGCTTATAAATGATCAATCTATTAAAAATATGATCAATATTAGTCCTAATCATACATATCAAACAAATCACATTAATAAAACAGTTTTTAACACGTTTAGGCCTGAAATTGCTTTATTTTTGTTACAGTGCTGCTTATTAATGTTGAAAGCTTAACGTTTCCGTGCTTAGAGAGACGAGTTGGGGAAAAAGCTCATGTTTTCTCAGTTTGCTGCTTAAGAAGAAATAAAAACAAGAAGACGTGTTAAAGTGTAACACAGGTTAAGCGTGTGCTTCTAAAGCCTTGTTAACATGCCCTACTGGTTGTGTTGCAGGTGAAAAACGGAGATTCAGAGCAGGACGAGGACTTTTCCTCTGAGCGTACCAGACTTTCCTCCAGCCGGGTGCTTCATGATGCAGGACAGGTTCATTTTAAGTTTTATTAAACTACATATGATTTCTTTTGCTTTGCATGGATGTTACTGAACAACTTTGAATGAACCAGCAGTGAAAGGAGGTTATTTACTGGTTATTCCTGCTGGTTTCTGAGTTTCCTATACTGGAACATGATAAAAGATGGTGACTCATCCTGTACAGGAGGCTGGATGGATCAGCTTGTGTTGCTTCTGGTTTTTAAACAAAAACAACTTATTTCATGTGGTTTTTATCAGCTGAAGACATTAAAAGTTTTCACTTTCTATGTTATGTGTAAAAAGTTGGCTGCGAGTCAACTTTCCATCCTCTCCCAGGTCCCAGAGGAAAAACCGTTCTTCCAGTTTTACACCGACATTCGATGGGAGACGAAGCATAAGGCCATCAGACTGTTCCAGCAGGCGGCACGCAAGGTACGTGCACACATGCATGAGGATGTGCAAAGATGCACATCATTTCTGCTGCACCACAAGTTTACACTTACGTATAAAAGGACATCACACACACACACACGTAGACCTTAACTCTGTCTAGTCATGTTTGTTTATGATGTTTTAAAAAATAAAAGCCTAAAAATCCTCCGAACCTGAAAGTAAGTTAAACTGAAGGTGACACCTCTCCTGAAATGATGGCCGGGGCGGCTGCGCTGGCCTTCACTCTTCCAGGTCGTGATCCGCTGTCGCATGAGACGCAGACTGGCCTGTCTGAAGGACCTTCTGGACAACACGAGGACCTGTCCTTCATCTCAGAAAGGTTTCCTCACCATGTGATCTCATCATCATTAAAACGGCACTTTGTTTACTTGTGCAACAAATTCAAAGCAAATCTTTGTGTTTTTTTTCTCTGCATCAGCTGAAGAGTCGGATGAGCTGAAAATCTTTCCCCCGCCGTTCCCCGTTTTCTCTAACAAGGATGACCCTTTAGTGAGTATACTACTTTGACCTCTGACCTGCAGAGACACAAATCCCTCATGTTTCCATAAATCTTCCTATTTCCAGGCTTTCAGTGACTTAACGACGGTGCCTGCGGCTCCTGTTGACGTAACCGTGACGACGCACATCCCTTTCTTCAAGCTTCAGGTGAACATCCATTCATGAGCCGTACACCGGCACTTCCCCGCAGAGGAAGCACACACTCCCGTCACGTTTCCAGTCCGCCGTATGCGCTCACACTCACACCAGCTTAGCATCACCAATTAGCTTAACGTGCATCTGAACGGACAAAAAACCCGCGGCATCACAGACGCACAGCTGGCCTTTTCTTCCTTAATGACTCACAGAAATCAGCATCTGCTTTGTTTTCCAGACCCTTCTGGACCTTTTTAAAGTTTCATCTTAGCTGGAGTTTACTTGACAGGCGTCTTTAGCGTCTCCTGCTAACAGGCTGTGGAGGACAGCCTGGTCACTGACAGGCTAATCTCCATGCTGCGTCTCACTGAGCAGCATCTGTCCCGCCGCTGTCTTTAAAACGAGACATTTCAGCTCACACACAGAAATCCGCAGCAGCCTTTGTTTCACCGGTTTTGTTTCACACAAAAAGGGAAAGCAAAGACAAGAGGTGGCGAGACGTAAAGGGAGGGATGAACAAGCAAGTAGCCGACTGGGGAAAAGGGTCTTTATGCATGTGCATAGAGGCTGAACAGGGATTTTATGAGAGGGAAGCTTTGCATTGTGTTCCAGATTATTTAGTAAATGCTTTATTTATTCATTTCTCCTAAATAATTACTATTAAATCCAGTTTTATGTGTTGTACAGGTTCCCCAGCACTACAAGCTCATGGGTTACCAGCCTGTTTCAACCTGGGAGGCAGTTAACTCTTATGTTCCCACGACTTTGGCGAGGCCCCTCCGCACTGGAGCGCCGGTACCAACATTCATAACAGATCACCTGCAGACACAAAGGTGCTCCTACTAACCATCTGCTCATCTTGTAGGAGGATTTGGTTTCCTCTGAAGATGGAGACCAATCTGTCAGAGCAGAGGAGCCCGAAGCAACGGCAGAGGAGATGGTTACTCTTTGTTTTAAAGCTCCTGAAGCTCTGCTCAGACCCTTTCCAGCACATGCACTCCACATCTTTGTAAGGTTTTATCAATGTTTAGGGCTTCTTCATACAGGGTGCTTATTAATGTTGTAATATGATGGTTTAGAATCCAGCCCCGGAGCTTCAGACTTACAGACCTCACCCTAAATACCTGGAGAGTGATTTGGAGTTTCACCTCTGCCCTCTGCCAAGGTAAATTAATTTAGCATTAGCACCTGTTGCTAAACCAGCAGCCACAGTTTCTCTGTTTCCTCTGATGGACCTGTATGTTTCCGTAGTTTCCAAGATGGGATACAGTCTCTGTTTTCTACTAGCTCACCCGTTGTATAAACACATCTAAAATTCCTCGCTCATGAGAATGTGTCATGTAAATGGTAAAGATCATAATATACAATGATATCCAAGCGGTAACCTCCGGTAGTTAAACAGGGAGTCAAGCCCCAAAAAGACCAACTTCCCAACAGAAGTAAACATGTTTACAGCCTGGTACAAAGGTTTATTACGTCAACTTCGTGGCAGCTGTGGGTTTTTTTTTATTGATCTGGTTAGAAATGATTTAATCTTGACATTTGGCATAATTAGGTCATATTATTTTTATCGACAGGAATCTGATATCTGATAGGCAGAGTGTATCAGAATTAGCCGGCTAACAGCACACCTTAGCTTTAGCCTACCTACTTCCTTAGCTGGTTAGCTCTCGTTGGTTGCGGGTTAGCTCTTAGCCATGGCTCGGAGTTGATAGACACAAATCACCCCACCCCCTCTCAGCCACCTCTCAGATCCCTCTCTTAGCCCATTTTTGTATTTTCCTGCCATGACGGGGTGTGTGACACGGCCAGGATTCCAGCTTCACTTCAGCTTTACGTCTATGATAATAACACAATGTCTGTTTAAAACATTTTAAACCATCTGCTTTTTGTGCAGGTACAAACTTCCTGGAAACCCAACGACACAACCTCCACATACTCCGTTTCTCCATCACAAGGTCTTTATGAGCTCCTCTGGTATTATGTGTGTTTCTGAAGCATCTAAAAAAGGGATTTATTTAGAATAACAGGACCCGTCTCCTATCGGCCTTTTTTCCTACTAACAGAAAACCATCGCTGAGGATCCATCCATCATAGACTGGAAAGATTTCCACTCCATTTTCTTGAACCAGCTGTCCAACCAGCCAGGTCTCACCAGTAACTGTGCTCCACCCAGGTAGGTCAGAACCAGTAGAGTTTTCACCAGCCTGTTCTACTTCCTGTCGCTGATATTTACTGTAAAAAATACTTTATAATGACAGCCGCTTCATAAAAGATACATTTTCCCACGTTTATGCAGTAAAATGTTGTTTACTGAAACTGTTTACAGTACGATGTGTTTGTTTATTCTGCTGCACATATTATTTCAGCTTATGTGCCTTAATGATGCACTTTATCATTAATGGTTTATTTGAATTTAGTGATTAATTGAAGTGTTTTCCTGTCATGTGTGTAAATAAGTAGCAGAGCCTCTTTCAGTTTTAGCGTTTTAGATATAAGATCATGGGGGTTGGAACAGCATTCAGTAGTGCAAAGGAGTAAAATCATCTGCACTGACCTCAGAAACGCTGCCCGTTAACTTCAGATTGTTTTCAAACTATTTTAAATCCATTATATTAGAGAAGCAAAGATTATTCCCAGACGTCCCAGCGTGTTTATGACAGAATATCTTCTGAGCTACCATTCCCTCTTCAGGTGCGTCTGCTCACATCACTTCTTTCATCACCTGTGGTTGTCCTGGCGTAACGAGGGGAGTGACTTCATCAGAGAATCATAATGAGTTAATAATGAACCTAAAATATATATATATATATATGTATATATATATATAAATAAATAAATAAAACCTTTGGGCTTGGACAGTTTAATTATTCTTTCTAGTTTTCTTGGAGTTTATAATCTCAGACAGGATATCAGGCTCCTCTACAGCCAGCAGCACTACTTACCAGCTTCAGGCTCCGTGTCATGTCTCCTGATGCAGACACTGGATTTATTGCAGTATCTGATATAAATATCTAATAAAGAAATCCACAAAACTTGCAGCACCTGTCAGCTCGCAGGATGTCAGATAGTCTATTTGTAATAAATCCTGGTGAACTCATTTTACATTCATGGTTTGGAGATGGGAGGAGAGAGCATTTTGTGCTCAAGGCATTTTGGGTTTCAAGCATTTTATTTAATTTTATTTAACATTATTTCATTTTAATTTTATATGTTTTATATATTTTTTAAATATTTATATATTTCTGTATTTTATTAATACAGTAATTTATTTATTTTATTCATTTTTAATATTTTATTTGAAAATTTTTTATCTTTTAAATAATTTTTTTATTCTGTTTATTTTTTGTATTTTATTTATTTTTATTTTTTATTAATCTATTAATTTTTTAATTAGATATATTTTCTATGTGCCAGAAATCCTTTCTTATGTAAGCTGGGTTGATGGAGAATCTCCTTCTTGTGAAATTTATTTGTGCTCCTGTTCAGCGTGATCCCTTAAGGTGTGTGTGTGAGTGTGTGTGTTGAATGTAGGTCATCCTGTATAGAAGGAAACTCACTTACACTGAGAAATAATGATTTATTCAGACTTCAGTCTTAAGTACAGTGAATATTTGGATGCAGCATCGTATCTTTAACCATTCAGAACATTTTCTCCTGGCTGGTTTTTATTCAGGAAGCAAAGTGAAGGTATGAAACAGTTTCCAGTCATAATGTGATGAGAAAAGTCCTTCATTAAGGAGCATGTGTGTCTAATCTCCCCTCACCTTTCTGTCTACACCTTGCTGTTGTGTCATAATGAGATGCCAGGCGGCTTTATGCCTGTCAGCAGTGATCTGTGGGATAACTGGAACTGTTCTTTAGTGGAAGCCAGCTCATGTATGTAAACACAAACAGTGATTTGT
Organism: Pseudomugil gertrudae; assembly: GCA_037177535.1. NCBI lineage: Eukaryota > Metazoa > Chordata > Actinopteri > Atheriniformes > Pseudomugilidae > Pseudomugil > Pseudomugil gertrudae. The sequence continues at coordinate 13,183,957 of JBAMHV010000026.1, read as the reverse complement.
GTCGATGAAGGAAGAAAATCATCCCAACAGGAAGCTCCTCCGATAACCCTGACTCAGTAAATATGATGCAGGGAGTTTTCCCGCTGTGTTTTCCTGCAGATCGATCGACACCGATACGCTCCCTCTCACAGCACCTCCTCCCCTCCCTGCCCTCCCCAGTGATCCAGCACTAATGGACACACAGTAAGCACACCATACCAGTGAGGCTCTTTGTGTTGGAAAGTCTTTGTATCAGCTCCTGTGTGTGTGTGTGTGTGTGTGTGTGCAGAGCTGCGTGCAGGTGTGAAGCCTCAGAAATCCAGCTGACACCAGACATGATCAGAGCAGAGTTCCTGTCTGAGGAAAGCTCCGGAGTAACGTCCAGGTCAGTGAGAAAGGCGTGCTCATCCATTCACGTCCAGTTACCTGATGAATGCATGTTTACAGCACAGGGTAGGATGCATGTGTGAGTTTAGATACACGGATGGCCTCTGTAAAAAACACGTGTTTAGTTTGAGAGGGGAAGGAGTCTGGATGAAGCAAACACGAAGGTAATGAATGAGGAGTTCCTCCCAGCAACACGATGCTGTTTCAGCTGCTGCCAGAACAATGACATATTTCATTTTCTCCCCCTGAATGCTAACAGGAAACATTTATGTTGCTATAAGTTACGTAACTTCCAGATGAAAGTTCGTACATCTGCGACTGAAATGTCCCTTCATGTCTCATTAATCTTACAGATAATCTGATACATTTATCTCTTATTGCTGCAGAGTGGAAGAAGCTGTCTTAGCTCGCTGTTATGAGCATGCTAAGCTAAGCTAACATTTTCATAACAAAGCAACACTTTCTCTTTTATTAGATGATTTAGGTTCCCTTTGTTCTCATCTGTTTGCTGTTTATTTTCCTTTTTCTCAGTGTATAAATACTAAACAAGTGAATTAAACAAATGAATTAAAGGTATTTTAATGTTTCTCAGCAGTTAGTGTCACAGTGATGCACGAGATCAGTACACGATATACAGATTATATCCAACTACAAATTATAAGTACTGATATTTTTTATCAGTATCCCATAATTATGGTTAAAATGGTTTAAAATAACATGTAAGTCGCTTTGGATAAAAGCATCTGCCACATGACTGTATATCCCCCCCCCACACACACACACGCACGCACACACACACACACACACACGCACGCACACACACACGCACGCACGCACACACACACACATAATTTCAGGTGAATAACATAATCCTTCCATTTGCAGCACATTTTATATAAAAATTAACAGATATTTTTCAGTATCACATTTTAATGCAGATAATGTTGGAAACCTCTAATAATAACTTTTGTCTACTGAGACTTTTTTATTTGTTTATTATTATTTATTTATTTAGTTTTATTTTTCAGAGGCTGAATCTTTCTAAGTATTATGTTTTGTAGTCTAAATAAAAGATTTGCTGCTTTTATACCCAACCCTGGCTCCTCTAAAAAATGTACTTTATTTTTATGATAATTTAATTATTATTATGCGTATCTTTTTATTAGTTTGCTTTAATGTACTTTAGTCTTAATAATAAAATAATAAAACAGAGAAGCTTGAATTAGAGGAAGAATGAAGAGTCATTTAGACGTTATTTCTCCAGTTTAAATGCAAACATTTCAGTGAGACACGTGACCTCCTCCTGTTCACCACTACAGCTTTAACTCCTGCGTGGATTCATCAATAAGCTGCTCTGTCACAGGCACCAGAGGAAGACGGAGGCCCACAGGTCTGAGATCAGCAAGCGATGACCAGACTGGATGGCTTCATTCACCAGGAGAGGACTCAAACCTGCGTACAAACACCGTATATACACACGCAGCAGCCGTCCCACTCACCACATGCAAGCTCTTCTCTGTCTGCTTTCAGTAAAAATAAAACCTGGTTGCTTTACCCGCCCACCTCAAAACCTTTCCTTCTACCCACTCAAAATTACCTGCTGTGCTCTTAGAAAAGCTGGAAGTGTGTTATCCCTCCACACATTCTCCCCAAACATGCACAACAACCGCACACACACACATCACATTCGGTTGTTGCTGTTTGCTCACAATAAAACACAACCGGCTCATTCTTGATTAGATTTCACTCGCACCGCAGAATCATTTACGCTCCTGTCTTTGTTCTCACCACCAGGCTTAATTGAGCTCTGAAGGAGATTCGGCTGGTTAATTTGTCCTGATTTAGCTGCATCGCTCATCAATATTCACATTTATATGGTTTTAATGAAAAAAGGAAAGCGGCTGAAGTCAGGGTTTAATTGAGGGAAGAGCTGACGAGCTCACAGGGATGGAGTCCAGCAGCAATGCGCCCTACGTCACCCGTAGAGGGAGCTCCGACTCTGTAGGTTTGACAGCCAGAGGAGGGTACAGCATTCATTTGTCCTTCACTACAGTAGACATACATGCAGTCAGAGATATGCAAAGAAGGTCACATTGTTTAGACGAGTGGCTGCGTCCTCACAGGAATACTGAAACGTGGAGCTCCTCTGTCACAGTGACGGTAAAGGATGCTCTTTAAAAGCCAATACTTCTGTTTTTGTTACAGATACATGGATTACATGTATAATCATAGATGCAAAGCTCACAAGAAGCTCAGCTGTAGCAATGGAGTATAGTTAGATAAAGTGGAAATTAAGTTAAAAAAAATCCACATGCTTTAAAATCCTCAGCCTGTCTGGGAAAGTCTATTCGGGGGTCCTGGAGAGGAGGGTCTGGTGAATAGTGGAACCTCAGATTGAGGAGGAGCAGTGTGGTTTTCGTCCCGGTCGTGGAACAGTGGACCAGCTCTATACC
>JBAMHV010000026.1:13129690-13147146 GCA_037177535.1 Pseudomugil gertrudae | reverse complement strand
TGAAGCACATAAAACTGCTCTCTGTATTCTTTCTGAGACCCGGTTAGCACCTGGAGCTCATCAGTTATGTTAGCTAGTGATTGCACGTTAGCATCACAGCATGGTTTTTCTCTCTGCTTCACTCCTGTCCTGCATCTTCATTTCTTTCTTTTAAACTCTGTTGGGATTTGAAGTGTTATCAGTGTTATTGTTAGCATTATCAGTAAATCCTGGTGGTAAACAAGTCTCGTTGCCATGGAGACTCTAATAACAAGTCTTGAAAAAGCAGAAAAAAAGATACGCAGATTCCCGTGCAGCACAACTTCCACCAGCACGAAAAGTCTTCATGAAGCTGATGTCTTAAAAAAAGACATATATTTAAAAAATCATGAAACATCATAACAGTTAACACAGAACTACTGTTTGCTGCCACCTAGGGGCGCATTCCAGAGCTTTAACATTTATCAAATGCTTCTTTCATTTCCACTGATGTTACTGCTCCGTTGCCAATGAACCAAACAGGTTGTTAAATGTTTATTTTTTTTCTAACCTTCATTTCACTTTACGGCCATTAAATTAAAAATTAGCTCATATTTTCATAGTATGTTTTATAGCAATGTTCTGGGGTTAAATGTACATTGCTAAAACATGCAAATCATTAAATCCTGTTTACAATTTGAACTTTTTATTTATTTTTTATTGGGGTTGCTCATTTTGTTGCACACTCGTTGGACATGGATCAGAGTAGCAACTCTTAAATATTCCAGCAAATGGAAAGCGATATAAAATGCTATTTTCATAAACTATTGAGTGAAATGATGTCGCATCTTTAAGTATTTATGTTTCTGCAATGCACAGAAAGTTTGCCATTAAACTTTAAATGAATTTAACACGATGAAAGAAACATAATTTTTTAAAACAAACTGCTTCATGCAATATACTGTAATTTGTTTAGTTCTTTATGAAACTGACATTTATATTTTAAATTTAATAAAAATGTAAATGATACATGACATCACCCTGAGCTTGCAGCCTACAAAAATAAGCCGTTAGTGAGTCTGTGTAACAGATGCAAAGATGAATTGATCACCATCCAAAATAAGCTAAAAAAAAAACCCTAAAACTGCTTCGTCACACAAGCCCTCGTGCAGCGAAGTGAATAAAACTTCACAGGCAGCGTTCTGACATTGTTATGCACGCTCAGACATGCATGCATTTTACTTATTGCACACACAAACACACACACATTCACACACACATATTCTCTGTCGGTTTTCTCAAAGTGGATGTTACAGCTGCTTTAATGCAAATCCGTCACTTAGCAGTTAGAGATCAGTTTTCTGCTGCTGAAGCGTCTTTCTCCCCTCATCCGATGCCACGTTAGCCTGCCGCCCTGCTTCTCGCCTTGCGTAGGTGGCAGGAGTTTCTTCCTGTAACATCTACCCCACCGGCTCCTCTTGTTTGTCTCTCGCTTGAACTCTCTCCATGAGCTTGCTTAAAACTAGGTCATCAAAGTGAGGGGAAAGCAATGATGTGCTCATACATCTGTCGCTGGATATTAGTCGCATCGTGCTTGTTATGCAGGCAGACTGCCGGGGGGACATCTGTAAATCATTCTTCTTCTATATGAATAGCTCAATTTGCAAACTTTATCCAGAGAACATTGAATTACAGGTCTTTGGACTAATGAAACCCATAATTTTAAATAGTCATATTGTAATTTAAGCTTTGTTTCTTCTTCTTGTGGTGTTTTTAGATTGTTGTAAACCACTTCAAACCACAACCAACCAGTGTCTACTCAATACCGCCCCCTAGTGGACAACGTGATCTAACCTGGCAAAGTAAGGAAAACCGGGAAGTATAAGAGCGGAGATGTTTGAAACAGCTGAATTGTCGGAAGCAGAAATGGACCTTAAGCATCTTTACGTGAAATCTATACATCCATCTTGGATCACATGAGCAGCTGCTTTAGACCTGACCTCTGTTTCATTTGCCACTTCGTCTAGCTCATCCGGCCCGGTGGGGGGGACAGAGGGGGCCAACTGAGAGACGTAATCCTTCCAGGGTGTCTTGGATGTTCCTTTGGTCATACTCCTGGGGAACGTACCAGAGGGAGATGTCCAGGAGTTGACCTAAACTTGTCCTTTATTCATTATCTGAACCGCTTATTGCAATTCAGGGTCGTGGGTAGTTGGAGTCTGCCCCAGTACACCTGGACCGGTCACCAGTTCATCCCAGCACGGAGACACAAACAGCCACTCACGCGCACATTTACTTCTCAGGAGACTTTAGTGGCCATTCAACCTAACATGCATGTTTTTGGACAATTTATAGGGAGAACCCATGCTAACGGGGGAGAATATGCTAACTCTGCAAAGAAAGCCTCTACCTGAACCTCTACCCATCTGAGACTTGAACCAGTGACCATCCAGCGTAGTGTGTGGACTTAAAATCAGCTATATTGTCTAAGTTTTCTTAAAATTTTCTTGAGTCTCTTGTGGTTTTAAGTAAGGCTTCATTATCTTTCTTTTGTTTTGGTTTCTTTTGTAGTATCTGGATCTTTCTTTATAGATCTTTCTCTACAGATTCCTTGTCTCCCCCTACATGAGGTCATAGGTCAGGGCTCAGGAATTTACTCATGAAGTTCCTTTCAGAGATTCCCACAGACCCCTCTTAAAGTAGAAACAGATGTTAGGCAGGAAACCCTTCTCTCTGGGAAACCTATATAAGGACATTAGCTCAGAGACTTGTTGGGATTTTCCACGATTGGCCAGGGACCCCAGATCTGTTTGACGTCTCACTTTTTGACTCCAGAACCTTTTTCCACATCCAAGCTGCTGATCTTCCATCCTCCAACCTCGTTTGACTGTAGATATCCAAAGAAATGTTTGCTTGAAAATGCTTACTAGTCTCCGTTTGGCCTTTTTAAGCTGAACTCTTGGTGTTTCTGTTTAACTGAAACAAATGTTTTATACGTGAAAACATCGTATTTGTTGACTATGTTTCTTCTATTATAAAAACACTGAAAGAAACTCCAGAATCACCAACCGACCTATCACAAGTGAGTGGCGGTGATGGCACGCTAGCTGCACGGAGGCCGGCAGGAAGAGACTGATGAGGGTAAGGGATGCTGCCCAACTACCATCTGTAACTCCGGCTGTTTCAGCAGAAACATCCTAAAGGACACCACCCGCCTCTTCGTCCTGTTGCCTTCTGGTAGGAGCTTCAGATCCATCAAAACTAGAAAAAACTGAGTTTCTTTCCCACGTTACTGGACACCAACTGGCACTAAATCAAACTGCACAGAATTAGTTTTTAATTTACATTTCTGTGTATTCAGTTATTTTTCTGCATAGTTTTTTGTTGTTGAGTCGATAATATAGTTGAGGTGGGGGGTCAGGTCATTTTGACCTGCTTAGACATAGGCTGACACTTCAAGATCTAAGGTGTGGTTGCACAACCAGGATGGTAAAAAACTCTCTAGGTAAGGAAACATCAGAGTGTTTACCCAGCAGAACTAAAGGACTTTGGACCAATGAGGAGACATGCAGAAATCTCGTGTTTAGATGGCATATTACTGGTGTGTGTGTGGCGGATGAATGAGTGACAGGAATTCCCAGCAGAAACAGTGGGTCATGCCTGGTATTTAAAACAAGGTCTTGACAGCAGAGAAAGGAATTGTTATCTGGCTGTGCGTTGGATGTCTGTACTCTGCTTGTTAATGAACACCTTAATAAAACCATAAAACGTTACGTCTTGTCGGACTCTCTGTCTGCGGGATCCTGGGGGACGATGGGCGAAACCAGCGAGGACCCCGATGTTAAACCGAGGCAATGGAAACTTATGAATGTGAGTCATATACTGTAATGTCACTGTAGGGAGGAACTTAAATGCTTCTTACAGTCGAGATCAAAGAACACACCCTTCTGGGGGGTTATTGGGGAACCCCCCACTATATAGTGATAAGAGCAGGAAATCCCCAACATAGTATTTATGTGCGTGCATGATGGAGCTGTTGTTTAAGTCTGATTGTTTTGGTGCAAAATGACGATAAAGGCTAATCTCATTGACTTTCATGTAACCACACAGATGGGAGGGGAACATGTCGGGCCTCTAGCATACGCAGTGATGCCATAACCAACCAGCATGAGCCGAAATCCACCTTAAAACTCTTGATAAGATTGTAAGAAATTAGCTTCTCTTATCAAACCAAACACAAACCTTCTCATTATGCCTGATTTAAAATGCACACACAAGTACTGGTTGGTAGCAAATTCCTGTAAATTTCCCTCTGGGATCAATAAAGTATTTTTCATTTTCATTAAATGAAAGTTAAAGCTCCTGTTTTTGAAGTTATTAAGGGTTAATTCAACAAAATGAACCCAGATGTTTGGAGTTAAAGTGTCGAACCCAAACAATGAGGAAAGTAACTGCGCGTTGAGCATAAATTTGCAATTAGTTTCTTTGTTTAAAGTCTTAATTGGATTGCAGCCCCTTAAGTAAAACGCACAGTATCGCAATAATAATGTTTTTCTTTCTAGATTTTTAAAACACAGTAATTATGCAGTGTCACCGCAACACTGCAGATGTATTCCTGTTGGCATGACTGTGCAGAAAACGAGCTCCAGATTCACACAAAAACACTTCACAGTAGCACTTGACCAAAACATTATTTATTTATATAAGCAGTATACCACACACTATAAAATTGATGCCTATTTTCACTTCATATCCTGTTTTCATAAATGATTTCCTCTCTGAGGTGGTGGTGGGGCTGATCCAAGATCAGAGCAGCTTGCTCCTTTCTGCACACCCCCCCGCCCTCCAGAGATTCCCCTCAATCACAGCAAAATGACTTTGCACGGGGAAAAGAGCAGAAATAATGCATCTTTTACCCTCGACATGAGCGGCTGTCATGGGGGCGTTGACCTCTTCAGCTTAATGAGCTCGCTAGGTGCTGATCTTGGATTAGCTCTCCGATTCCAAAGAGGCTTTACAAATCCAGGTCCCAGTCAGCTGAAACGCACAGGTGAGTTTTCATCAAGACGTAGAAAATAGTGATTTCTTGTTTTATTGAAGTATCTCAACAGACTAAGACACTTATAAAGTGTAGTAGAAAAAATCAGAGGTGAGGAGAGTTTACTGCGATGTTGGCCAAGCTCTGGTCAATTCAGTCAGTTCTACATGGAACAATTCATAGATATTCATAGATATACACACCGAATACTGATGAAGTTTCACCGTCTCGTGAGCTAATGTGTAAATCAGCAGAATAAGTAATGGCCCGCAGGGTAACAGCCCTTCTGCTGTTCCTCTAGCATCACTCCAGGCCAGTTTCATTGTAATTACAAACTTCTGGACAGGACACAAATGGGTCTGGAGGCGTTATGAATATGCAAGACCCCTAAATATAAACTGCTGCTCGAACTGACTGAACTGCAACCAGATCGACTCCGGCCTCGCTACCGGCCTAACATACATTCCATAACTGTATGAAAATAGAAACATTAATTAGATAGATTACATAAAAGCTTTTCTCTGAACATACAAATACCAGGGAAAAAAGTGTGCGTTGTGTGAGTGTGTGTGCATGTTTGCATGCGTCTGAAGGGGGCTGATTGTTCTACAAAGCCAAACGACGGCAAAAAACACCATAAACTAAACCAAAATGCTTCTAATACACTCCGCCTGACTCCCTCCTTTCCTTTCTTACTTTTTATTTTTTCCTCGACGTGAGCACGCCTCCACATATGGCATCAATTTTACATGTTTGAGGAGGGAATGTGGGACTCCATCAAGAGTCATCAACAAGAATCCCGTTTCATCCATTTTTCAACACCGCTCTGCTCCACGTGTGTGTGTGTGTGTGTGTGTGTGTGGAATATCACAAATATAAACGACCTATTTCACATCACCTGTGATCGTTGCACTATGTAGCTTACAGTCCTGCACGTGACGGGGCATCTGCAGTTCCTTTTATATTTCATGGGGTAAAACGGGGCGAAACTGAAGGCATGATGAATGTAAAGGACTCTGGACATACGTACACACAGTATGGGTGTTTTTTATTTAGTAGCTTATTTGGCCTTTTAATTCCACTTTTCATCAAATGTTTTCTTCCACAGCATGTTGTGTATCTATTGTGTAATGATGATCATTATATAAAGTTTGGAGAACTAATTAGTTAGCTGAGATGTGTTGATGCTAAGTGTTCAGCTACGCTAACGACTTACGATCACAAACGGATGTTTTGTCAAAGCTGCTGATGTCTCCAAGGCGTTGCTAAGTTGGTGCTCGTAGACGCCGAGGGCTCAGATGAAAAGCTCGTGTTTTTCTGTCCTCGCAGGGACATCGGAAGTGTTACGGGGGTTTAAGTTGCAAGACTTCTGCCCTGGAGACCAGGAAATGTTCCTTCCAAGTCCCATATGAGACTTTTTGTTCCATTAATTGGTTTTGTACTATGTTTTTCCCCCTTTCTTATTCTAATTAGCTGGGTTTCCATTCAGAAAAAAGCAAATGTGCAGCCAGCTTTTTAAAAAGTTTAAAAAATAAAGAAAATCAACCAGAAAAGTGGATTCTGCTCATGATCTGTCCACATGAAGAAAACTTCTATTTTCTTTCTTGGGAAAATCATGGATATTCCATCTGGGAAGATCAACCACATGAGTTTGACAGCTCAGACCAGGAATGAATAAGTCATGTAATGTTTCCCGAACTGACATGACTTTAAAGGATTGTCGAAATCCTTATTTGCATCTTTTCAAAGCATGATGGGAGAGCCTGGTTTCTTTCCGGCTATTTGGCCATCATTAGAAAAAGAGGACTACTTCATATGATGGCAAGTTGGCCGTAAGACTGGACAGTGACCTAGAACAGCTTACTTTAACATAGGGTTGAAACAGCTGGCCCACTGTGGTCACAGCTCTTTTTCTAAGGGACATCCACTCATCCCTGTTCTCTGACTTATGAGGTCAAGTTATTGAGGCAGCAGCTTAAATAGGGAAGCCCAGTTTTTTCTCTCCTCAGTTGCTTTATCCAGCTCATCTAGGGGAACTTGCAGTGTTTCAAGGCTAGCCAGGGGTTGTAGTCTCTCTAGCCTTCTCTGGGTCTTTTCTGGAGTCTCCTACAGATGGGATGTCCCTAAAACACCTACACAGGCTAACTGAACTCCTCTTATTTTGGCAAGCCCTCAATCCTAACTCAAAAGTCGCTTTTCCATTAGTGGCTACTCGACTCTGACCGTGCAGTACTATACTTGACTGCTTTTCCATTACAGGTTGTGGGAGGGGTCCCCAGCGCAATGTGACTTTCTAGAGGCTTTGCGTGGCGTCTGCAGAACACCACAGAACAAGACAAACACAAAGACTGAAGACCTCGCAGTAACTTTTTACCTGGGGCTCGGATTATGGTTATTCATTGGAAATAGACTCATGGAACAGATCCAGAGACATCGTCAGAGGGCAAAACAAAACACCCTGGATCACATCAGGCCAATCAATGGACACCAGCCTGTGGACGTCACACTACCTGCATGACTCAACACGCTTGGAACCTCAATGAAGTAGGTACGGCAAAAGTATCTACGGTTCGACAAAGTCGTGTAAGGTTGGGTAGAGTAGGTACTAGTGGAAAAGCAAGAGGACACTCCACCCTTTTCTGGCTGAGGTTTGTGGCTTTGAATTTGGAGGTTTTGGTCACCTCACCGCAGTCACGTCACACTTTAAGTGCTCCAGTGATAGTGTGAGAACCCAGCTTGATAAACCAAACGGCACCTCATCTGCCAAAAGTAGCAACTCAATCCTGAGTCCAGAAAATAATGTAAGAATTTGTTCTTAATCTTGGGTCTTTCACATTTCCACTGAGGTCTAATTTTAGTAGATGAAGCAAGTCCTCCCTCGTCCGTGACAGCCCAGAGCAGTTTACAAAGCAGTCAAGGCAGGAAGTCCGCTTCACAATCACCGTTACACTGCACTTCCTGTCTCAGCTGAGTGTAGCTGCTCAAGTTAAGATATTATGTGTTAAGGTGGAGAGTTAAAAACAAAGATTTAAAGGTTTAAATGGCAGAAATATTTAAAAAATATAAAGATTCTGTGGCTTGTATGTAACGATAATAAACCGGGTATAAACAGATGGAGAGTTAAGCTTTTATCTTATTTCCTGCATTTAGATAAGAACGTGGCATCAATCTTCTATAATTCAGATAGAAGTAATATACATTTTCATTTGGAAGATCACTTAAAACTAGAATGATTCATTTGTATTTGCTGTATATATTTTTATCAGTGTGTTCACACCAAAAAGAGTAAAACTCACAAATTTATTTAGATTTCAAAAGAGGAATAAGACTTTCAACTTTCAATGATATTTCCAACACCAAATCAAATACAGAAAAATAGATGTAATTGTAAAAATCTGGATTATTGTGCATAAATGTACAGTTGTAGCTTAGCAGGTGTATTTTGTGGGGGTTTGAGATGCAACTCAAGAATTTCCTACCAATATCATGGCCTGAAGGTTGCATCTGCAATGTTTTCATGGATGTCATCTGCTCTTCAACCACATGAGCTGGATACATTGATCTACACACCTTTGTGCTCTTTTTTATTTCTACTGCCATGTAAACCTATTGGCTGTTCATAAACATTTCACAGAATCTCAAAACCTCTGGAAAGAAAATGTTTTTCTTTCAAAAGAAAAGCATGAAGCGAGAGAACAAAATAAAATGTCTCCCAGTAAGGGGATATGGAAACCATTAGAGTCTGAGGAAGATACATTTCCCTGAATTTCTAGCATTTAACATTGGTTAAAACATATATATAAATGAATAAATATATAAATAAAACTGTGAAATGAGAATGTTTTAGAGGAGGTACAGGCACTATTCTAATCTATTCCTTTTCCTTTACCTGGCGATGATGCATGTTCTGTTTTATTTTTGTGTATTTACTCAGTTGTACATGTGTAATAATGTGAGCCAGTATTCATTAAAAACACCCAAAATGTTCTTGGCTTACATTGTGAACTGCATCGTCCGGTCATTAAGCATTATAACAAAAGCTCACTGACTCAACAAACAAGATTTTAGCAGACAACCACTGCTCCTGACTATAACCCATAATAAACAGTTAACAACTGATGTGTGTGTGGTCGACTAGCTGCGAAAGCACAAATCTAATAACAAGAAAACATTACTATTTAGAAAATGGAACTAATACTAGGGTACAACTAAAACTAATGTGCTAGAAAAGTAATAGTGATTGTTAAAACATCTAAAGTGGGGAGAACTGTGATCCGGGTTTGTATCACCAAAGAATAAACGGCTCGGCATGCTGTGTTGTGATGGGTGAGGTAATAAAGATAATGGAGGGAACTCTGAAACTGCGTCCTTTGATGCCGCACCCTTTCTGAAGAAGGCACTATGGGTGCTTCGCTATCTCGATGACCAAGATTCACCTTTGCAACCCCGTCCCTGAATGTCTCCGAAGTCACAGTTTGGTTTTGAGAGTCATAAAAGGGACCTTATCCACTCAAGTTAAACATTGGCGGCTCGTTAGTCCACTGCTGGGCGTTTTGGTCCCGGTGAAGTACCGCTTCTCAAAGTGCTTTCACATAATCACTCCAGGAGTGGCATGTCCGTCAAAACCCCCACAAATCTGATCCATAACATTTCCTCCACTATGCTAGTTAAGACCTCAAGTCACCAGCCGCGATGCCAAGTGGTGAGAGCTGCTTCGACGGGGGGGCCCACAGATCCAAAACCCTGGGTGGACTAGAGGTAGAGGTAGCTGACCCAGTAGACGATGTTGAAGAGCAAGAAGGATGTGGGAAAGAATACCCGAGAGTAGGAATCCAGCTCACGGATGTTGACGTGGATCCGTCCTTTCCTCCAACCGCCGTCTTTACACTCCTCAAAGCAGCAGAAAAAGCTCTTGCAGTCTTTCCCATCTAGGCACTCGTACAAGCAGTTGTCGTCGTAGTCGTGCCAGAACAGGGAGTTACCCATTGGTATCATGGGCCGAGGCGTGCGGCTCATACTGAATGATGAATACGCCTGAAAGATGAGACAGGAAAAGGCTTTATTACAATCATTTTTATGAATGCTGCCTACCCAATCTGAACCTCAAAGTCATAGTTGTTAGTGGGAAGTATTAATTTCCGGAGACTTAAGCACCCGCTTTGAACATTTATGTGACATTAAAGAATTGGTCAAACTGTAAATGCATTCATCTACTTTTCTACAAGACAGACAGACAACTTTATTTATCCTCGAAGGGGATATTCATGATATTCGAGGTCATACATCGTACTAAGGAATTCATCCATGACGTTGTATGAACAGTCTTCGAGGACCCGGAGGTGTAGGCAGACAAGGTGTGCACGGCCAACTCAAGATCTTGTCTATCTTCGGAAGCCGGAACCCTTGACCAATATGTGTGCGTGTATGTTTTAAGTGGTGTTGGGCATCCTGACACCTACTTCGTGGATGTGGTTTGTCGAGGCTAGTGGTGTCACCTCCCTCGTGGTTATATGTAACCCTTTAAGGGGTATTTTTGTTTCAATGTCCCTTTGAGGATAGGGTAATGGCAACTATGTTTTACCAGCTACCAATTCTGATTTGCAAACACAACCAAGAACAAACAAGAAAAATAAAGAACCAAAAGCATCTAGAAGTGCATAAAGTGAAAGTTTGATCTGGGATGATCAACAAGAGCAATGATCAGCAATCTGCTGCAGTTTAAACTTAAACGGTACAAGTTTTAATTTGTTTTGTCAATTATTTCATTTTTTGCTGCATTTTTTTTAACTTATTTACATAGAAGATCATAATAAACTGATTGTGTTCCAGAGAATTTTGAGCAAATGTTTGAGAAAAAAGTGATACGAAATATTTTAGAAACTGTATGTATCATACAGTATAAGTAAAGTTGGACTTGTTTATGGGTCAACAAGATCTCTAACAGATTAGTTATTGTTTGGGTAAAATTGGACAAATATAATGATTGATGAAAGAGACATACAATGGTCGGGCATAGTCCAAAAAGGTTTCTGGCTATCGGACACTAAAGGGGGTGTAGGTGGCTCAGGTCATAGAGCTTGTCATCTAATTGCTTAAAATCTGGCGGTTCAAATCTCACTCTTCAGTGTTTTCTTGTATCCTTAGGCAAAACCTTTTCCCCTTCCTTGCCTTGTTGTTTGGCATCCATTGGCTACCAACTGGAGGAGGTTTAATAGTTCAATTCCAGGCTTCCCCTGACTACAAACTAAAGTGTCCTTGGGAAAGAGACTGAACCCCAACCAGCCCCCGATGTGCCTATTTAGAGTTAAATGGGTCAATGTGCTATATAGTGTAAAGTGCTTTGAGGGGTCGACATAAGTCTACTTGCCACGTCTATCAATCTGCCCCAGGGCAACATGAAGGTCAAATAAAGGAGCCAAGCGTTCTGACAGCAATCGGCAATGAAAGCTCATTTAATCTAATCAATTATGTGACACTTGATCACGAGGCTTACAAGTGGGTTACCAGTAAATCATGTTGTCCTGCAGGTTTTGGATCTATCCCCATTCCAACACACCTCCCTTACATTAAATAGACCCAATAACCTATGAAGCTCTGTCCAATGATTGATTTAATTTGAGTAACACATGATGTAATACATGGAAAACCTGCAAGGTTGTGGCCTTCAATGGAGAAAAAACCCCCCACCTATGTTAAAAACTAAACTTAATGGAGGAATATGATTTTAAAACCTACATTAAAAATGAACTTTTGGTAAAGTTAAAGTTTAAATACGGTTTAAAAAAGAAAACTGCTTAATCTAAATAGTTTTAGAGCTCCTGACTAGTTGATTACGTGACTTTTTCCTTGATGTGTATAAAAACATGTGGGATAACCTAATTGGCGTAAATTTCCCAGTCGCCTTCTTCTCTGTCAGTGGTATGCGAGTGAGAATTGACTGAGTAGGCGTTACAGAGAAGCTGCGCGGATGCCTGCGAGGATGGACACGAAGCTTCTTCACAGACAAACTCAGTCAAAATACAGGCTGAAATGCAGAGGAGGGGGACGGGAAATGGCTAAACATAATTGTTGAACCAGAGCTGACAGTCTTTCTGGCCCTAGGACACATTCAGCAGAACTCCCCTTCACTTGGAAGAAATAATGATTAGAAAGGGGGATCTGGAGAAAAGGAAATGACAGCAGAGGCTGACTCTGTTTTAGAAGATGTGTGCTGATGCCGTTAAAGCACTCAGGGCAGGTGCAGGTCTTCAATGCCTACGCATAACACAGGCTCTCACACATGGGTGATGGCGTGAAAGGTAACAGCTGCACGTATGTCAGGCTACCGGGGACACTGTGCTGTATATGTGCTGTAAGTGTTGCCATCATTTGGGTTAAACCAATACTGGTTTTTCAGATTTCAGTAGTTTTTTTACACTTGTTCGGATATCTTAGATGACAAAGAAATGGATTTAGATTCACTGGTTAAAGTGAATCTATAGTTAAAACTAAATGTTGTACTTCCTGTGACTACAGGAAGTACAACATTTAGTTTTATTTGGTCCTTTTGAACTGGAAAAACAATCATGGATGACTGGAGGTTAATGGTTGTGTCTCAATTCCATAGTGCGCTGGAATCAGTGCGCCCTTTTTCCTGTAGTGCGCACCATTTTGGGTAAGTGTTATCCCAAATGGGATACTGGACGTTTTCCACTTACCGGTAGTGACGGTATTTAACATATTTTGTCCAAATTATTATTTTGTGTCCCCTACACGGCTAAAAACTGCTAACATTTACATGTGCTAACTGTACTGGATTGGTTACCGCAATCTCAAACAATGTTCGGATATGTAGGTATACATGAAAACCGTAAGGAAACAACTTCATACTCATGTCTACACAGATGTTTAGCCTCCATCGTTTCACACTAGATTTTTGGCCAGTTTTAGAGCAGCATCCGGGTACTTTGTTCCTTAAATACCAGTGTGAACGCACTACGCACCTAAATATAGTGCATGACGTAGTGTTTGAGACACAGCCAATGTGACCCTTAGAGGTTCCATCCATCTATGTAGTCTGAGATAATGGATGGAAGCAAGTCGCTGTCCAAATAGTTAAATGTGTTAACCAATCACATTTCAGCACTTAAAACTACTGAAATGCCAGCAGCCTTGAACACTATGGCTTAATTTTTTACTCGTTTCTCAGGAACGATTGTGTGTAACTCTGTGGGCTGAATTGTGATGGAAAGTTTACCCTTTAGGTCAGGCGTGTCCAAAGTCGGTCCTCGAGGAGGATTTTTGATGTATCCCTGATCCAACACACCTGTCTTCCATTAAATGAACACAATCAAGTTCAGCATAATGACAGATTAACTCAAGTCAGCTGTGTTGGAGCAGGTAAACGTGGAAAACCTGCAGGATTGTGGCCCTCGAGGACCCACTTTGGACACCCCTGCTTTAGGTAGTACCCATACATCTATATCTCCTCTAACAGCTCTGTGTTGTAAATCCACAAGTGTTCCACAATAACAGAGTTTATCACAATTTAGTAAATAAAAATAACTGTCATTACTATGTTGCTGAGAAGCACCTGTTAGCTGCTTTTATAAATATTAACCACTAATCAATGGAATGTAATGTTCAATCAGAAGCCAAAGATCAACAAAAGGTTTTAAGTTAAGCTATATGTTTTAAGCTAAAAGATGCTTTGTAGGTACTTAAAAGCATCTGAGTTGGAAGGAAAACAGCTAAACAGCAGCAATAATAACTGTAAATGAGGATAAAGTGTAAATATGTAAATATATTCTGTTTGTTTTTAATGCCGTGTTGATAAAATATTTCTTGCTAACCACCTGAGGTTGCCATGGCGCCCATCCACGTTGTTTGGGGGGTTTGGTGAACAGAAAGTGTTGTTGTGATAAAGCAATGAGGCACAACAGCGACATGATTAGCCAGATTTGTTATCTGTATATAATTGTTCTTGATATTTCACTGTTCTCTCCCACATAAACAAACTAAAGGCTTTTCTATCCATTTGTTGTAAATGAGCTTGTGGTTTCTTCAATCTTTCTGCTTGTTTCTGTGCTTTTTTTTCTTTTTCTAGCTCACTATTTGATTTTTTTAAGCTTGTTTTTGTCTTTTTCTTTGTAGCTGTTTTTGAGTCTTTGCGGTTGTTTTGCCCCCCGCCTTGGTTCTTCACAATCTTTTGTCTTTTTTCTCTCATTAATTCTTAAATGCCTCTTTGTAGACACGTTATTTGTGCTTTTTTCTCTGTTGATTGAGATCACATTAGGCAGACGGTAGTCAGTAATCTGATCACGGGGATGCATTATTGTGCTTTAAATGAAGGCTCTGATGAATGATGCATGCTTTACAAGCAGTTCGTAGGGTTTTCTGCACAAACAATCTTGGTTTGAGTAGAGCAAATGCAGAGCTAATATAGATTTTAACCTGGTAACTACACATGTATGATGGACTTACCATTCTGTGCATCTTGGGTGGAGGTCTGCGTGTACTGTACGAGTAGTAGTTCATCATGGCATATTCGATCATGGCAGCAAAGACGAACAGGAAGCATACGGTGACAAACAGGTCCATGGCCGTCACATAGGACACTCTTGGAAGTGAGTTTCTGGCCACAGTACTGAGGGTGGTCATGGTCAACACTGTGGTGATACCTGAAAGGTAATGAATGGTAGAAGAAAAAGAGCCATATTTTATTCAATCATACTTTGTAATCAGTGCTTGGTCAGGAATTTGTGACCCCCTTGGGGGTCATCAGTAACCTCAGAAGATTTTTGCACCAATGAGGAGGAAGAGATCCCAACATGTAGCATATCAGGATGAACTCAGCTGAAAGATCTGCCAAACACAATCCAAACCCCCCCAAAAGCATGAAAACCTGCACGGTCCATGTTGCTTCTGATCATTTCTCCCATGAAAGCAGAGACCCTGCTGATTACAACAAACCTCTTCATCACTAACATGGTTAAAATGGTTTTATGTTGTACGTCCATGTTGGAACCCTGAAGATGCTGCTCGTTTCCATGGAGATGGAGGTTTTATTGCATGGTATCCGCTCTGACTAGGCTTTACTTCTTCCTGGCTCCTCGTGGTGTTTCTAACCCACGAGAGGCCAGCGGGACATGTCTGATAATGTTTGACACATTTGACTTCATGGTCACAACTTTGCTCAAAGTCTGAAGCAAAAGATTGTTTTTACAAATCACAACTTTATTTAAACATATTTCATTACAAGGACAAATAAAGAAGAATGGACTCGTGTTTTTCAGGAGTCGGGTCTTTAAGGGTTAAATTGAAGTTTAACTCCCCCACATACATACACACACACACGTCTGGATTCTCCTGATCTTCACTATTGATAGTGTTCATCCACATCAACTGCCTAACACCTCTAAGTTGGTAATCATGTGGAAAAAACTTGCACTGGTCTGTACATCTAAGGGTAGTAGTAATTTCCCAGATATAAATGCTTTAAATGATTAATCTCACCCTCCTACATGATTCCAGTATTTATTTTATTATTCTATTTACCTAGTCTGTAGTGAAATCTGCTGGTCTTATTCACTAAGTTAATCACATTTCTTATTCTGGTAAAGACAATATATTTTACTGCTTAGTATCGTAGAAATGTATCGTATCGTTGCCCCTGTATCGATACGTATTGCGTTGTTAATACACACCACCAGTATCTGTTGAAACTACGGCATTCTTGAACAAATGCAGCCATATGGTTTTTCTTCCAGCATCTCCTCATAATTATGATAAATATATCTCAATGTGTTTTCACACATCAGATAAAGGTCTACCTTACTGGAAATGCAGCTTGTAGTCACAACAGAACTAATTATCCTTCCTTTTCTATGTAATATATCATTACATTGCATGAAAACAATTAGTCTCATCAGATCTGTGGTGGAGAAAAACAACTTTTTGGGATGTAATTCATCATTTTCATTTATTTATTTAATCTTTGTAAAAAAAATGCACGGAAACATTAAATTTCTATCTGAACAAGACTTGTTTAGATGGGAAATATGGTGTTTTCTGTATAACTCAGTTGCTTAGAAATGGTCCTGCCAGTTTGTTTCCTGTCTTTTTTTTTACTCTTTTCTTTATATTGGCTTTGAGCTCCAGCAGTTTAGTCCCTATGATGAGAGTTTTCTTCTCTCCCTCCAGCAGCAGAGGCCTTTTCTTCCTCTGAGCGAGTGCAAACAAGCTCTCTTTGGACTTTTGAAGGGTTTCTAAATTAATTTTTTGGCTCACTTTTACTTGAAGTTCCTCGCTTGCTCATTTTAAAGCAAAAAGTCCAATGTTCTTTCCATCCTTCTCTTTCTGTCTTCGCTCTTCAAAGCGGCTGAATCTGCTCCGGCTGTGTTGTACGATCTGAATCCACTTGTTCTAATCTCTGCTGGGTTTGGATCTGCTTCTGTGGGCTTCAGCTTTTAAGGTTGTCGTCCCGTTTCTGCTGCTGCTGCATCTTGTTGGACTCCTTTAGCTCTTAATGTCCAACTCTGAGGCCGACTCGATACGCATCTCAATGCTGTATGATGCAACTAGAGACAAAATGTCACAAGATACAATGCAATACGATAGACACGATATGATTTGTGTGATGCAATGCGATATGATAAACATTGAGACAATATGGGGGGGGGTCAAACTCCAGTCCTTGAAAGCTGGTATCCAACAGTTTTTGTTGACAAGAGCCTGTCGGAACCATTTGATTTGCATCGGGGGTGCAGGGAAACTGGAAAACCGGTTCTCATGGACAGGCGTTTTGACACTTGTGCCATAGACTAACACACTAAGGTCAGTTGCTGTCTCTCCATGGCCACCGAGGGGAAACCTGGAATACCTCTTTTGGCTGTCACAGACTACGCAAACAGCCAAAAAGAGTCAAAGCTGAATAAAAGAAGACTTGAAGCACATGACCAACTAAAGAAGGAACAAAGCTCGTGCAAATCTTGGTACATTGTAATCAATGTGGAGAGATTTGGGGGAACGCCTCAGACTGAATTTGGACTCTAACTTGGCTGTAGTCTGAGACTGGTTTTCTTTTCAGTTACTTTCACCAAATCTGGGAATTCAGTGAAGACGGGAGATGCCTCTCGACAGCCGTGCACGAGTTTGAGGTGCGGGTCATGACCAACATGTTGAATGGAAGGACAGGATAAAGGAGAAGAGTGTTCCTGGGACAAACCATTAAGGGTGAGGCTATTCCTTGCTCATGGTTCCAACCTTTGAATAAAAACTTTATGGCAACCAGGATTTAACCTCCTTGTAACAGTTCTGAGCCGGAAGGCGAAGCTCTCAAGTTACCGGTCGCTCTATGTTCCCACCCTCACCTATGATCACGAGCTTTGGGTCGTGACCGAAACAATGAGATCCCGGGTACAGGCGGCCGAAATGAGCTTCCGAGGCAGGGTGGCCGGTGTCTCCCTTAGAGATAGGGTGA
>JBAMHV010000026.1:13102367-13119125 GCA_037177535.1 Pseudomugil gertrudae | reverse complement strand
AGTCAGGTGGTCCGTGAGTTCGTGTTGTAAAGGTTAAATGGTCCTTGGACTGAAAAAGTTTGAGAAACACTGATCTATAGCCTTTAAGTCAATATGGCAACTTATGAACACAACACATCATGCAAAATCCACTTTTTTAGCCCTTAAATTCATGTTTTTGTGCAATTCTAAGTGTTTAGAAATGCAGAAAATGTACATTTATTCTCTCCTGATGCTGCACATATATCTTTATATTCTTTGTGATCATATTTTTCAGTCTGTTTAATTTTCTGTTACATTTTTCTTTAACTATTACATCACAGTATTTGCTGTGGGTCTGTTACGTTGACATTTATAGTAAACTTACCAATAAAATGTTTCTCTGCCGGGAGATTAGCATTTTGTTGCTATCAAGCTACAAACATGGCGGAACAGGGTAGAGTTGAACTTCCTGTGACCTGGAGGGAGGCGGGGCATGACAGTGCTATAAAAGTATTAAATATTTTAAAAAAAACTTGATCCATCTTAAATGTGAAGGAGGGGTGCAGGTCATCGGAAAGCGCCTGAGGGCCCATATTCGTCCACGTCCTTCTGTTTTATGCACATGTGGATAAACAGCAGCAGAGTTTAGGTGGAAACTACGTAATCTCTTACTGGAACAGCGTTCAACACCAGTATTGTGCAGCTGTGGAAACGGGGTGAAGGCTTGCTATCCTTTAGCCTTGTCTGTCACAGATTGCTGCTGTTGGGTTTGTAAGGATGGTAGAAATGGTTTAAGCGCTGCTGGTTGTGGCCGAACATGTCGGGTGGATGCAGAGAGGAGTCCTATGGCTTTATTCACATGATCTCACTGGTAAAATCCAGAGACAAACAGGTAACCTTGTCTTTGAGCTAAATCTGAACATGTCCATGAAGATTAAACCGATTGTTGGCAGCCGAGTTGGGAGAACATGGTCACAGAATGACTGTTGCATCATTTAGTTCACCATGTTGGCGTATGGAGATCGGCTTGTGTTTGCATATCATCAGTGGAAAATGTTCTTCTAGGTATCCATCCACATTTTCTGTGTCGTTATGGGTGAATCCGTCATCTCATTCCTGAAACCAAGGGTTTGTTTTTTCACAGATAGTCCTTAACTCTTCTTCTTTATCATTTTAATCTCTGACCAAGACGAGGAGCTATTGACACCATTATCTCACTGTCCGTGTTATCACAGGGCCCGGCAGCACAACACGAGCATCATTTCAGAGAGCTGAAGATGGAAAGTGTGTGTTTTTACAGTCAGACTGTGCAGAAGCAGCAGTTCAATGCATTTATTCATGCAGTCATGGTGGAGATGACTTGCTAAAGATCAAACCGAGCATCAGAATGAGGGTGAAAGGGAGTGAAAGTGGCATGCCGGTCGGTCTGGGATTTTCTCCAGGGTTTCCAGAAAATGGTCTGAAGCGGAGAAAATATCCAGTGAGCCTCAGTCTGACTGGTTTTAAGAAGCACTGGTTTCATTAAGGTATGCAGAATAGCATCTTTAAACACTCCAGGGGCCCGTCCTGTCACACATACTCACCAACACTGAGCAGCAGATGGAAAAACGTCGCCTCGTCTCCATGTTTGTGATGCTCCACAGTCACATGGTGGGATAATAAAAGCATGGAAACATACATGTGTAGTGCAATGCTGTAGGGGGTGCTTCCAGTAGTTTATTCTTCCTCATGGGGAGCTGTGCCGACTGGGTTGATGCCAGGTGGATCGTCCTGCTCGGGGTGCTTGGTCGGGTCCTGGCTGTGGTATGTGGCTGTTTGAAGAAAGGATCCGTGGTGTCGTATAAAACTGTTCGAGTCTCCATTTTAATGAAGAAATGTCTTCCTGTTCATGTTTAGCAAAGCAAAAACCACTGAGTCTGCCATGTTTGGAGTTAAGCCATTGCTTAACCCTAACCCTAACAGCATGGGGGACTTTATTTTGAAAATCACCCCTTTACACTGCCGATTTCCTTTCTGGCTCTATCTAAACGACTTAGCTTGACGTATGTCGAGCAGCAAGGCGCCTCTGAGGCCTTTGCAAAGCCACAACATACAACACATGGAAACCTTTACTCTGGTTAGTTGGTTTGCTTCATGAACGCAGCATTTGTTAAATGTCCTGACCCGAACCCGTTACTGGAAACGAGGCCTGTAACCAGCACAGCCTTCCTGAGCACTGCTGCTGACCACGTCCGTCCCTTTATGAGCACATCTGATGGATGTACCACGTCATAAAGCAACATGACGAGTTCACTGCCCTCAGCACTCTCCAACAGAGCAGCTTTGGGGAGAGGGTTAACCCACCTGTGTCACATCACACATACACATCTTAAGATTTATTTATACATATTGATTCACAAACAGCGCTCATAAGATGAGCATGTGCACGTTGCAGAGGAGCGATGAACTCATTTAACAGCCTGGATAATGAGCATGTTGTGGTGATGGATGCTACCTGCAGTATCTGTTCATTCCAGTGCTGCACTCTGTTTTACACTCTAAAGCCCCGCATGCACTAAATGTGCCCGGAGGTGGTTTTATTTCCCATCAACAACAATCTCGGTCAGGGATCCGTCTGAGCTGCACAGATTGAGGTCTAATAGGAATCAAGCAGAGCTCGGCTTTCTTACATCTGGCCCCGGTGTTGTCCAAACGGAGTATTGGGAGCGTGACAGCTCTTTAGAAATGCCACCTGGAACATGTTAGCAGCTTGTCGAGGCAGGTTACCTTCAGGTGCAACGGCTTCACCTTGCTTATTCCCTCAGACTTTCCCATCTGCCTCCTTTTGTTCTGACTTCACAGGCCTTTTACTTGGCTTTCCATCCTTGTTTTCGTCCCGGTGGACCTTACTCTGGATAAGTTCTCAGGCCGACAAACGGGGGGCGGGAGAAGGCCAAAAGTCTAATGTGGACGTTTGTGAGGACAGGGGACGCTCGCTTCTGTTGTAAGAGACTGCCTTCGGTCACGCATCACACCACCCACATTACTGTAAGCATCAACAACAACTGGCTGTCTTCTACAACGCTCTGGCAAACAGATTAATACAGCGACAGGCTGGCGAACATATGGGGTGAAGAGTGTGATTCACAGTGAAAGCTGGAGGAAAAAATCCATTTTTCTTCCTCTGATTAAAAGAAAAGCGGCATTATGTCGTGCTTTTTCAACAGCCTTCTAGTAGGTTTAAATAAAACCCAGAACTCTGAAAATAAACCTTTGTGTTGTTGCTGCTTGCTTGATCTAATCGGCTTCTTGCTGTTTTTGATGTTCACCTGTCATCACGTCAGCCTTCATCAGGCTGCGAGCCGAAAGCAGGCCAGACCAAACGCAGACCCAACACAATCTCTTATTATCATCGGCTTTTATTAACGGTACAAGAGGAAGGGCTCCTTTGGCCCGTGCTTCAGTAATAACCCGTACTTATTATTGAATTCAATACAACATGAGGCGGCTTGATTGCTCAGCTGTGAAGGTTTTCTTCTGATTTTGATAACGAATAGTGATGGACAGAAGTCCAATATAAGTCCTTTATTACTGCAGAGATGTTCCAGATGACCCTCTGTGATACTGGCTGACTGGCAGGCTGATGAAGGGCAGCGGGGACTCGGGGGAATAAAGCACTCCGGTGTGTCTCGTTGCTGTTAACGGCTGAGATGAAGGTGGATGGAGGTCGGAGTTGAGTTGGTTTGAGTTGAGCTCGAGGCTTAAGTGAGGAAATTTGGGTGGTTGAGGTTAATGAGGAAGAGTCTAACCTCCATCAGCAACTTCTACCCCCGGGGCAAAGAGTAACACACTGAAGCAGTTAGTGCTGAGACCCACTGGTATGTCTGAGGTATTGGTATATGGTGGGGGGGGATCCTAGGATAACAGTAAAAAGTAGGATAATAGATCGATGGATCAGTCTGACTGGTTAAAAATGGATTAAATGCTTTCTTTGGAGAGAAACATGCAACACTTGTGGGGGATTAATGCAGATTGAAGCGGAGGTAAAGGATGCTTGTGAATCTTTAACATGCACGCTGTAATGTCGAGGTGTGCAGCAGCGTTATGACTCTGACTGAATTTACCAATAATTTGTGAAGAAATGAGGCATAACCATCACATCAATAAAAGAAATTCTAACAAACTAGAGGTGTGACGGTGGGCTCCGCATATGAGGCCACAGCCTCATCATGCTCGTCTAAATGGCACAAAGTCAACCCTCATTTCTCCACATTTTGCATCTGAGGCACCGGTTTATTTTGTGTAACGCTTTAAATGGTCTGTTGTGACGGTCCTCCAGGCTCCCTGCAGGTCTGTCACCGTGCCACTGGCTGCTCTTCACCATGCCTGTCTTTCAGTCGCCTAACCCTGAAGTCTGAATCATGAACACTGAACTCATGGGGATGAATCAGCGTTTACACATCACAACTTGGCAATAAACCCATTTTAAACAGGCACATTGATACTAGCAGCCAAAACATCCCAAATTTGGTCCCATTTTTTTAAGTTGCATCCATGAAAAATGCAGATGAAGCGGCGTTTTTACTCCGAGGAGGCGATGCTGTTGGCTGAAAACCTGCCATGTCTCAGCCTGGTGTGCAGCGTTTCCTTAAGAGTGAGAAAAACTGGGGACAAGAAGGGGACAGGAGGAGTGTCGAGCCTTAAAAATGCTCCATTTCCTGTTTGGCACAAGCAGTTTCAAAGTATTTAATTTGGATCCGTCTCTTAACATCATCCAGATAGTGTATTATCAGCATGAAAATGACATCTAATATCATTTAGTTAAAGCAGGGTTGGAATAAAAATACAGCACCAGCCCAAAAACACTCCTGAAGCAGTGTGGGATCATTTAGGAACGCGAGGCAGAGACGAGCTTTGGATCGTCCTTAAAGAGGCCTGAGGACTTATTCCTGAGACCTACATAAATAAGTTAGAGCAAAACCTTGTCTGAGAGGTTTTATTGAAGAATACAGCTGTTTAGACGTTAGAAGAAAGCCCAGAAAGACGTATTTCTGGCAGAGTGTAAAGAAATGAGTCCAACTCCTCCAGTTGTGATGAATAAACTAGGTTGTAATATCTAAGGAATGAGTTAAAATCCATCCTTCATCTTTATTTAACAGCATTTTGCCTGAACCTGAATTAGCTGATGCTGAGAAATGCTCTGCTGGGTTATTTCTTTGCTTTACAGAATTCAGAGAACCTGCAGAAGAACATGGAGACCCTAATAATACAGTCTATAAGGAAATCCATCTGGCGCAGAGTTAAACCTGCACTGGGCTAGCTTATACAAAAACCTCGCTGTAGTCAGTAAATATCTCGTTCTTATGTTTAACTTAGCATCAGTCTAATAAATAACATCATTTACACACAACAAACTAACATTTATACCAGTTCACCTCCATCGTTTTGGGCCACGACCCCCCAGATAACACGGGTGTTTGCAGCGCGCGCGTTCCAGACTAGCTTACATGCTACGGTTAAGGTGGACTTTGCAGGTTCAGCTAATATGTGGCTAACATTGAGGTGCTTTTGTTGAACTAAAGCTGTATCTGAATGTGCACGCTGTGACATAGTGGTTTATAGTGGTATCAGAAAAAAAAGTAGTGCACTCAAAATTACCCACAATGCATCTTGAAAAGTAGTGAGCATCGATGGTCACTAGACAGGCTAATATAGACCACAATGCATTGCGGGTTGAAGCTTATAACATAAGAATATAACGCGGACATGACTAACATTAGTTTTTATTCTAATTAGTAAAAATGAAGCGAAGAAAATAAAACATTTTAACACGACTTGGGATCCGATTGGGAATGGTATCTTCAAGTACGCTATGGTTGCCATAGTTACAGCTGGTAGTCATGCGATGTTGAACGGCAATAAAATAATGATGTGAAATGGTGCATTTCACTTTCTTCATTTAAAAATATGTTTAAAAGTACAGGAAAAATATATAAATGAGAAAAAATAATTGTGTTAGTTTGTGGTATTTATTTATTCTGAAATAAATGTATGCTTTAATTTAGGACTAGCTTTTTCTTAGATTTTTTTTTGTCTTGTTGATTTCTTTCTTTGTAAAAATAGATTTCATTTGCTTATAAATTCTTTTAAAAAATGGGTTGGCATAATAAGCATATGCTTCAGCCAACTACCCTTTGAGTAGCTTTATATTTGTATTATTATTTTCTATTGTGAATTTTTGTTTGTATTTCTTGACTGCTAATCAAATACAATATTCATTCATTCAATAGTGGGCTTCGTGTCTGAGTCGCCATCAGAATGAGGCGATATGTGAAGAAGGGTTAGTACACAGGCTGTGCTCGGACGTGTTAGCTTAGATTTTTCTGTCTTTACATCCAAAATCAAGCCGGTTTCTCTGATTCCGCCTTCCAGGTCTGGTCGTAATCAGCACTTATGTGGTTTTAATGTCTTTATCGGCAATAACTTGGTGCATTGTCGCCCCCTAATGGTAAGCAGCAGGACAACTGAGCGGCGTATTAAAGCCATCGCTTGATCAATGTCGGGCTTAAAAATGGTGTCAATCTTCATTAAAAAAGGATTCAAGTTGCTTTGGGTGATGTGGGGAGGATCCTACGTGCCTAAAACACACTTTTCTCAATGTTTTCAAGCATGAACATAATATTTAATTCAAATTTAGTTTATTTTTCTTCAACGTTTCAATGTTTAAATCATAACCTGAATGCTTTTACTAGCATGTCTTTGTACTAAAGCAGAGATATGTGAAGTTTTCACCCTTCATAAATGATGGCTATAATTTTCTGACCTGACCTACTGGTAATCATGTGCCCCCTCAACTAAAATGCTTAGTGACGCCCCTGGTTTACGCGCAGGTTGAGGATGGATTGAGTGGATTCAGGTTCTGCTCATTACTGGGTCTGGCTTTAAATATTAAAGATTCAAAACGATATTTAAAGTGAAAGTGGACCCTGAATGAAATGGAGACTAAGGTCGGCGTACCTAGGGCAGTTCTCGCAGGCGTGGCATCACTTTTGATCCAAAACGAAACCCAGGAGAGGACCACAGTCAGGATACAGGGGATGTAGGTCTGAATGGTGAAGTAGCCCATCCTTCTGCTCAGGTCAAAGTAAACCGTCATCAACACATAGTCGCCTGTTGAGAGACAGAGATGCACAACGCATGTGAGACAGGATGTAGAGTGGTTGACAGTTCAAGTGTCCTCGGGCAAGATTATGAACAGTTCTGACTCACTTTGGTTAAAAGCACTTAATAAATTAATGTCATGTAATATGGCACCATTTCAGTGAATGAAAGACCCGCTCCGCTGTCTGAGGTGAGATTAAATGCACTGTAACCTGTCAAAGCGGTTAAAATGGTCGTGTTGGACATCAGAAGAGAGTTCAGCTGCTTCGGAATTGGGATATAATTCCTCGTAATCTGCATCACGAGGAATGGCAGGCAGACGAAGTGGAAAAGACACGAACAGGAGGAAGACGTGGAAGCTTCAGGGGAGGAAAAATAGCTTAAAATGAGTAACAAGGGAAGGACGGAGAGATGTACACCTTTTAGGATGACTGAATGTATCTGCTAGAATATTAATAATCCCAGAACAGCAGGTTAGCAGGTGCTAATTGACATTAGCAGGAAGCGATTGAGCTTTATAACCGTTATGTAACTTCTACGATGGTGTATAGATCTGAAGAGCATGATGCTTTTTGACCATCTGTTGCCACTTATGACTGAAAAAGCACATTTTATGTGATCTTACCTTTTTATTGAAGCCTTTAAAAGTGGCCTAAAATGTTCAGCAGAGATAAAAATGCAACAGTTTTCTTTTATAAATCCAAAGGTTGTGCCTAATTTCCTCCCGTCATCCAATCTGCAGTCAGCATTTTTCCTGTTTAACCTAAATAAAGCTGTCTCATTAGATTTTATGTTCCCATTATGTCGGAGATGCGGTTCTGCAACAGCAGCCCAAAGGCTTGTTAGAACTGTAACCACGGAGGTAAATACAATAACACTTCATTGTAAATTGAATTATTTCTCAATTTCCAGCCAGCAGACCGGTCGCACCCGCTCTCATTTGTTAGCAGAAGGCTTAATTTGACAGGTAATGCATGCATCAAGTTATTCTTGCAGCTATAATATTAATAAAGATCATGTAACGGGGGTGGAGGCTGAGGAAAATGTTGGGACGTTTGTAGATACAGGATTAATTGCAGCTGCATCATGATGACTTGTGTGTTCAAAGTGAGGATTGTAGCCAGCAACCCTCTGGTTTACATATTGTTTGGATGCTTCTCGGTGTACACGCCACAGCCGAACACTTATTAGTACAAGTTGCTCGCTACAGAGTCTGGCAACTCTGCGGCGGTATACGTTCAGCTCGCCCTGTGAGAGGAAACCGCAGCGTTAATGAGCTCCAGATATACGTTATCATGCAGCTTCTGCCCCTCTAGTGTGACTTTTATAAACAATTCAAAGGTCTTTAATCGTTTAGTGAAGAATATTTCTTTAAAAATGTCTTTATTT
This sequence comes from Pseudomugil gertrudae, assembly GCA_037177535.1. Taxonomy (NCBI): domain Eukaryota; kingdom Metazoa; phylum Chordata; class Actinopteri; order Atheriniformes; family Pseudomugilidae; genus Pseudomugil; species Pseudomugil gertrudae. The sequence goes on along the minus strand of JBAMHV010000026.1, from coordinate 13,110,635 downwards.
GCTCCCTACATAATCCCCATGCTGTGTTGTAACAACCTGAGGCGGTCAGAGGACGACAAACACAATGCAAATAAAAGCAGATTAAGTTCCTGGTAAATAGCATGCATTGAAGCTGATCTGAAGATGAAGAAGATGGAATTATTAGGGTCTGTAACCATTTAACCCCAAAATAAATCCAGACTTTTACGTTTAAAGACCAGAAATACAAACACGTTTACATCCTGGTTTGAAAACCATATTTTATATTTAATAGATCCAGTTTACTTTCATGACAACTGTGAGCGGTTCATTGTTTTATAACTCATTTAATCTTGAATTCAGCATAATTAGGGGCATGTCATTTGGATTGACAGGTACCCAATATGTTAGGCTACCTCCGTTAGCTGGTTAGCTCTCGTTAGCTCAGTTAGCTCTTAGCTGCAGGCAGTTAATCAGCGCACTAAGACTACTTTGTGCACTTTAAGTGCGTTTACACCGACATTTAGGCAAAAAAGCACTGAAAGTACCCGGATGCTGCCCTAAAATTAGCCAAAAAATCTAGAGTGAAACGATGGACACTAAACGCACTAAACCGACGCCATCTTGCTGAAGTAGCAGAAAAGGAAATGCTGGACTTTCAAAATAATGGTGGCAAACAATACAGCGGTGGAAGCTAATGTGTATAGATGTGAGTATGAAGTTATTTAGTCAGTCTATTTAGTGTTCAGTCCTATAGTTTACGTTCCTTTGATCACTTGTTGCTCGTTTTACCCGTACTGATCTGGGAAAAAGGGCTTTTATTTTCTCTGCACCATCTGCATGGAACATGTTGCAGAAAGACTGGAAATTAAAAGACTTGATTCCAATGAATGCTTTTAAAGATAGAATAAGAGCACTTGAGACAGACTCTTTAGTTTGTAAATGTTTTAGATAATAACTTTTATCTGATTGTATCAAATATTATTGATGTTTTTAAATTTGTTGCCGCCTCTTGGCCAGGACTCCCTTAAAAAAGAGGTTTTTATTCTCAATGGGACCTTCCTGGTTAAATAAAGGAATAAATAAATAAAATTTAGTTACGGTTCTAATGTATACCGCAGCTTGCTACATATCTGATCTCGTGCTTATAATAACTTATGGATCCGATCATTTGTTTGAGACTGCGATAACCAATCCAGTACAGTTAGCATCTGTAAATGTTAGCAGTTTTTACTGAGTACTCTAACTGGTTGTACGTCACTACTGGTAAGTGCCCAACGTCCAGTGTTTCATTTGAGACAGCACTTACCCACGATAGTGTGCACTACAGAAAAGTACACACTAAATTCAGCGCACTAAAGTATTGAGACACAGCCAATGTCAATCATCCACCCGAATGCTCACACAGCACCCTTCCAGCTCTACGTCCTTAAATCTTTTTGTAATTTCTGGGAGCAACAACCGGAGTTACCTGCCAAGATGAGAACAGGAGGAAGCCGCCGGCTTCACAAGGGACTGAAAAAAAAAAGTTTACAGGGAAACTTTGGTGGAAAACAAATACAAGAAAAAGTCTGTTAACCAAAAGATGCCTGTAAATTTGAGAGGTCAGGATGCCAAACAATGATGATGTACCTGCAAAATGAGGTTTTCTAACCCCTGATTCATTATAGTTAATTTAAAATGTAATTAATATGAATCCATTTAAATGATTAGTCCATTTAATAACCGTTCATAGTAGCCATTATAATAATTCCCCAGCTGCATTGAGGCTTTCCTTCTGATCAGTTCCCATCCTGAGCTGGTACAGAATAGCAGATTACACTGGAGAGGAAAACAACCTGTTTAACAGAACAAAAAGCCTCCAGTAGAAACAGGAAGAGCAACCATCAACCTCTTCATTAAGTTCAGGATTATCTTAAACGGGTCAAAGTACTCAAACTGAACTAAAGCAGTATTGATCCATTCAGTCAGTTATTACTATGAATGTTTTGGTGATGATTTATTTTTTTTACCTCGCTTTCACATGACAAATCAAAGTGTGTTACATAAAACATTAAAAGCATGACAGCAAGGTGCAAAAGAAACATTAAAACTAAAAGAAAATTCTTTGTGTTCACAATTCCTTCCACATCAATCATAAATGTTAATGGATTTTAAATGCGGACGGAAACCTAAAATAAAAAAAAGAGAATTAAAGATGCCATTTTATACGTTTTCCAGTGTACGTCAGAGATTTAACAACATTGTTTTCAGTCAAATTCAGCTTTAATTTCAGTCAATTTAAAGCAACTCCAGTGAGTCCTACTGAGAACGGGTCGCTTCTGTGTCTGAACCATTAAATGTTCATGACTGGTGGCTGTCCATGCCCACTCTACCCCCCGCTCATGGAGGGGAAGCAACATTCGCTGGGAAAGATTTCCAGCTTGTTACATCCTCCGTGAGATGTTTGTTGTTCCTCTCAAGGTGAACATTTCTTTGATTCTGTCAATATGGACATACTATGTTTATGGCTATGTCTCATTTCCATAGTGCGCTGGAATCAGTGTGTAGTGCGCCGTTTTTTCCTGTAGTGCGCACCATTATGAGTAAGTGCTGTCTCAAATGGAATACTGGATGTTTTCCACTTACTGGTAGTGACGATAATTCACATATTATTTTGTCAAAATGATTGTTTTGTGTCCCCTACACGGCTAAAAACTTCTAACATTTACGTTTGCTAACTGTACTGGGTCGGTTACCGCAACCTCAAAGAATTGCTGCAGTATACATGAGAACCGTAAGGAAACAACTTCATACTCGCGTCATACACATTAACCTACGCCGACGTATTGTTTGCCACCATTATTTTGAAAGTCCAGCATTTCCTTTTCCGCTCCGTCAGCAAGATGGCGTCTGTTTAGTGCGCAAAGTGTCCATCTTTTCACACTAGATTTTTTTTTTTTAATCCAATTTTAGGGCAGCATCCAGGTACTTTTTTCCTTAAATGCCAGTGTGAACGCACTATGCACTTAAATATAGTGCATGAAGTCGTGTTAGTGCGCTGATTGAGACACAGCCCATGTCTTTACATGCCACGTGTCCTAAACACCCTCATACTTTCTCACCACCTCGATTAGCTGTTTTATTAGTTCAACCTGCGTCTTTAAAAATGCAGAAACAACTTTGTTTCGAGTCTTTCTGCCACTGAAACGTTCTATAATCAGCTCTTATTAAGGCAAAGTGTAGCAAAACCATGAGTATTTACCTGGCTAATGGCACACTAGTCTGCCTACCTCTGTTAGCCGGTTAGCTCTTAGCTAGCTCTATTAGCTCTTAGCAATATACAGCGCTGAGTTTGATAGATGTCAATGATTCGCCCCCCCATGCCACAGTTCCCCTCTCTGCTCCACCTTTTTGCCCACTTTTGTGTTTTCAGCGGGATGATGCTAAGATGCTAAAGATGAAAATCGCCCACCGAGCTTCACTTTTTCAGAAACCTACTAATGACTCCATTTTTTTATATACAGTTTATGAACCAACTGGATCATCTGACATGTTTGCATGACCATTTTTATTGTGACTGGCATTTGCTCACATTAAAAATGCTTCATGTTAGAATGAACCCTTTGGGCCCAATTGGGTCCAAACATCCGCAAACGCAGCCTGACTTTCTGGCCTTTTACTCTACCAACCTGATCCCAAGTTATAGCTCATCAGTTACATTTCTTGGTTGAAATCTGACCTTTCTGAATACTAGGCTCAGATATGGATATTATATACACTGTAATTATTAAATGTATTTACTTTAGAGTTTAAATATCTGGTGATCGTCGTTTTCTTTATGAGGGGGACTAAAATGGCAGATTTTTTCTGTTTGTGGGCTTTTAGCTACTCCAGCTGACAAGCTAATTAGACCAGACCCCATGGGGAAAACACATTTATAGTCAGGCATTAGATTTTTTTGAAGGGGCGTGAAGATGTCCTTATGTCTTCTATGTGACTTAATAAAAGATTCAATGATTTCCCCCTTATAGAAGAACAAGTGGGTGGAATGGATGGAAATGGAGATGTTGGAGTGACTTCATTTATTTACCTCCACTCAGTAACACTAGCAACCCCACTGAGATGCCTGTCAACAACATTAAGGCCTGTCTGCACTGAGTAACCACATGGGTAGTGATAACCACTTATAAAACATGAAAGTGGTTCTGGTACCTGCAGCTTATGGCACACTGTGAAAGCAACTAGCTGTTGTTGTTTAAATCACAGGTAGCAAACCACATTAAACCAGAGAAAAGCATGAAGAAAATTAGCCTAATTTAAAAAGACAAAAACACATATATAGCATGTTTAATAATTACGCTTTAGACCCCGTTGATGACTACATGACTGCAGTTTAGACTAACCAAATGTTTGGGACCATCTGTAATTGATTTTAAAGGGATACCATGTAACTTTTGATGCAAACATCGACATAATTTGAGTAGTAATGGATTATTTCTAGGGTTAACCTACAGCGTTTGATGCATGTTGGTGTTCTGAGGGGGATGCCATCTTCAGAAAGCAGACATTGTAACTTTGCAGGAGCGGCTCCGTCTCTTGAGGGATCATGTGACCTGGAGTGCTTTGCTTTAAAAGCATATAAAAAACCATAAAATAAAACCAAATTTGTAAGAAGGAAACGGACAGTAATTTAATAGCATTCATCGCAAACAGGCTGGGTTAAAGGCCAGTGAATAAAAACGGCAATAGAGGGAGCTTGTCTGATGTGCTGGTGAAGCTCATTTCATAGCTTTAGCTCACCTTTAAGTCTTGGAAATAGGAGTAATGATTGATCTTCTGACCTAAAGGGAGTCAGAGCGCAAGTCCAACAGGTCTGATGAATAAGAAGGGACATGGATATTAAGAGATTCCAGGTGTGTGAGATGGAAAAATCAGGATTTAATCACTGAGCCAAAGGAAGTTCTGGCACATTTAAACTTTGGTGAAATGGTTAAGTAGATTTGTGTGTCATCAACATAACATATTTATCTGTTTAATTTCAGAGAGAGGCAGCATGTAGTTGTTGAACAGCAGTGCCCCTCAAATAGAGCCTTGGGGAACTCCGTAGGATATTTTAGTTCACTCAGATTCATAGTTGCCTTTAGACACAGAAGAGTCTCTGTCTCTAAAACCTATTTATTTCTGTCATAATGGCTTACCCAGTTTTCAGCTGCTCTAGGGGGATATTATGGTTGACCATGTCAAATGCAAAAATAAAACAAAAACAAAATCCAGAACGAGGGAGCATCTAGAATCCCGCATCAAACTAGAACAGGACCACACTCATCTCCTTAAAGTCCAACAACTGGTTTCCTTACTTCCCAGTTAAAAGAAGCTAAACATCAACCTAGAACTACGTTTTACAGATTTGCTGCTGCCATGACATGGTAAAGAAAATATGGGTTGATGAATAGTTTTTTTTACCATTACTTTGAAGAGCTCACACTACTCATTGAATGCTCTCTTGCACCGTGATAAGGTGGTTCAAGGATTCTTATTTGATCTAAAATAGAGATAAATGTGGATTAATGGGGTGGACTTGTGGTTTCCTGCACATGCCTAAAACTACTCTGCTCAATGGAAATTTACATTAATGAAAGAAAAGTGAAACATGCAGCATTTCTTTCCGTCAGTTTCCAGCTCTGATTGCCAGCTTTCATGGGTCAAATCGGGTCAAAACCCGGAAAGTTTTCCTACAGGATCTCAGTGTGGACAAAAAGCATCCAAAAAGGAAGCTTTGGGGGGGATTTGGATGGAAAACCAAAGCACCAAAGTGTAGGGATTTCACTTTGAGGCCGAACTGATAATGACTGGATTTGTGAAAGGGGGTCCCCAGTGGCCAGGAATCTGTCCACTCTGTCCTCATTAAAAACAGCCCTGTGTCATGTTTATTAGAAAGGAAAGAAAGAAGATAAAGGAAGAAGGCTATCTGAGAAATATGGACAAAAACACAACATTTTAAAACTTTCTCGTGATGTACATTAGTGGAAGGTATTTTTAACCAGGAATCTACTCATCATGTGGGGAGACGGAGCTCCAGTGAGTGAAACTGTGGGAAAAAAACAGGTAATAAATGAGAAAGTGGGCAATTTTCTTGAACAGCGTGGGGTAGATGTGTGGGTTTGCCGTTCCTTTCGAGCATCTCAGCAGAAAATGAGTTTGGCAGAGTTTTGACGATACAGCAGGAGTTAAGGAAAACGTATCATTTCTGAGATGGCCGACGTGCCTCCGGATGGGAGCTCGCATCAGTCTGGCTAATTTTTCCTTTCAGGCCTGATCAGTGTTCTCTGCTGTGATGTGACAGAACAGGGGGAAGTTGTTTGCTTTCTGCACAAATATATAAACAGTCTCACGTCAGTTCGGCTAATTTCCTCCGAACTCCTCAACAATTAGCAGCCACTCCCTGATATCCCTCTCCTAATCACGCCTGGTCCTCGAATATTCATGATGGAGATGTTAGAAAGCTGAATCAGGTCACATTATGCAGATCAGAGCACGTCTCTTCAAAGACAAAACACAGCGTGGCTTAGAATTAGAGGAATATGCAACTCATAAACAAGGTTAAGAGGAGTTACAGTTCTCCTCTTGCCTCTTTCTTTCCGTCATTATTTTATGGCTTTTAACCTCTTGTTGACAAAGTCTGTTTTATCTGCCTGTTGTCTGAATTAATTACATATAAATGAGGGGCTATGTGTATAATGGTCTCAAAAGGAAGCGGAGGCGTGTGCTCTTTGTCATTTATTTGCACTTCGGTCAGACCAAAATACGACCGCTTGAAACCTAGCAGTGTCTGTTTACCTGCATGTGAGCCCACCTGTGTTTACATCGGGTGTTTTCTTTTTCCAGAATAAAAGCAATATTTCTAAAGCGTTGACAAAATACAATTGTGTTTTACAGACATGTTGCGCATCTTGTAAAATACACTTTGAGAATGGAGGAGCAAAACTTTAGGCCTTATGGAGCAGATATTTGGTTGTGACCGCTGCTGTTGCTGCTGTCCTCATTTAAAAATGTCACCTAGAAGTCATCTCCTGAACTAGTCATTTGACCTCCCGCTACGCCAGAAGTGTTTCCATTACACTTTTGTGACTAAATCAGAGCTTTGGATGAACGTGAGCTTCTGTGCTCCAGCAATGTGACTCGTTGGAACACCAAAGCTAACTGTAGCATTGCTATGAAGCTAGCTAACGGTAGCATAGCTATGAGGCTAGCTAACAGTAGCTTAGCTATGAAGCTAAATAAATGTATTGCAGTGAAGGTTTCTGATGTTTTCATCCATAAATGAACTAATAAATGCAGCACAAACTTGGCCATCTCTTCATGCGCAGTGAGACAGACTCATTCTGACAGGAACAGCCAAACCAATTTACCCTTTCCACTATGATTGGTTTAAACTGTAAACTGTAACTGCGGGTATAAATGCTTTTCTCCCGCTAAACCTGAAAACCAGCCATATTCATCTCGGAACTGGTTAATGACTGATGCCAGCTGTAAAATAAGCTAAAAAATAACCTGAGCTGTATTTAAGGCATTATGCAGGTAAATAGCTTTAATGTTGATAATCCAATGTCAGCCAGAAAAATTGAGAGAGAGCCCCCAAACTTGGCTTTTGAGCACCACGAGGATCCAGAAAGAGGTGAAACCCTAAGATAGTATGATATGATAAACATGTAATCACCTGAGTGTTTAGGGCTGGCATCACTGATGCAGATACTTTTATTTTGGAATTTCTGTCATTATCAACTGTTTGCCCTGAATTAATAATCGTAATGAAAATCAGTAGGGAGATTTTTGTCCAATAAAACAATTTTTCTAAACTGAGCAGCAGAACTGAGACATTTAATTTGTGATTTTATGTTTGTAACAATGTTACAAAATAAAACTCATTGTTTTTTATCACATAAACAGAGAAAAGCTAAGTAAAGCTAGCTAAACAACATTATTGTAGCTGCTGTTGGTGTGCTTTGGCTCTTTACCTCCAAAGCTGCAATGGAGGTGTGTGTAGATCCAAGGTCAGGAAGGTTAAATATTAAACAAACTAAGGATGTGACAACAAATAAGAACCAACTAACAACTAATGAACCGTCCAGAAAACTGAAAACCAGGAGTATAAATACACTGAAAATCAAATGACACACAGGTGGAATGAATGAGCTAAATTTAACCAGGTGAAACCAATAAAAAACATAAAGCAAAGATGTGTTATACTGGTCCCAGTGTGTACAAAGATGTGTTATACTGGTCCCAGTGTGTACAAAGATGTGTTATACTGGTCCCAGTGTGTACAAA
>JBAMHV010000026.1:13041056-13052539 GCA_037177535.1 Pseudomugil gertrudae | reverse complement strand
GTATATGATAGACGTTTGCCAAAGCCAATTAGAACAACGTCAAATTTCTCTCTGATAAAATTAAGGAATCTTCACACTATTCATTCACAAAAATATAAAACAGCATTTGGGGCCCTCTAAGCGCCGGGGCCCTGGGCTGGAGCCCTGGTAAGCCCCTCCCAAAGTCCGGGCTTGCTGCTGCTGCAGCAGAGTACACAATAAGATGGAGATCAAAAAGAAGAACAGCATGGCTACACTTCAAATGGGAAATACTCCCTTAATGCTGTGCTTCGATGACGTCGTTGCACATTTACGCATGTGGACAAAGTAAGCGTTGTCATACTTTGTCCCCCTCGTACTTTTACGTTGTCATGGTCGTTGAGTTAACCCATCCACCAGAGGGCAGTGCAGAGGTCACGCTGTCTGGTAGCGGTAACGCGTTGCTATAAAGTTTTACTACCATCTGGAAACACCAGTTGAGGAAGATAAAAGCCCCTGTGTGTTCTTACGGTCCTTTTTGCCAGGCATCATCTTCTCCTTGCATCTTTTTCTTCTTCTCTACTTAGTTCTTTGTGCTGGTTGCATACCAGCTACACAACTCAACACTGGCTCTGTCATTTCTGGTGCTTTTGCTTCGGTTTTTGCAACTAATCACGGATAACTAGGCCCCCTAAAAACGGATCAAATTATGCACATAACCGACGCAGGAAACTGACTGTCCAAGTCCTCATCGGTCTTCTACGCTGAGCATAAATGAGCCTAAACGTTTTACATACATACAGTTTAACTGAAGACTCGACGAGTCGCGTTACAGAGAAACTGTTCCAGATGCTTCACCTCATTTTTGCTTCTAAACGTGACTAACATTGTTCAAGCTGAAATATTTCTTCCAAATGCATCATGGGTAATGAAGTTTTCATATGAACACAAGAATCTGAGCATATTAAACTTGGCTCGGTGTCTGAAATACAATCTTTTACTAATAAATGATGTTCAGAATAATTTCTTTAAAGCTTTTTATCCTAACTTCTCCATGAGTTACACTGTCATTGGTTCAACATTTATTTATCAACACAAATAAAAGTAATTTCATTAAATAAGTCCCAACAGTTCCTTAAGTTTTGGATTTTGGACAATGACTTTTTCAGCTTTTTATTTAAATTTTTATTAAATGTTTTGTTGCCATCATATTAAAAATGTGTCAAATTCAGCATATGTTTAGTTCTTTTTGTTCTAGTAGGAATAAAATATGGCTTGATGGGATCTGTAAATACCTACTTTTTGCTGTCATTTAAAGCTTTTACAGTGTCCCAACTAAGTTGATGTTTATCGTCTTAATCTCAAAGTTTTTCTTTCCCATGTTATTAAGTGATATCTTCAAAGATTTAGGACTAAAAGCCTGTTTGGCAGTGCCAAAACGTGCAGTTTCAGAAATATTCCTCTTAAACATGGACCTAATAGAAGAATGCAACGTCATGCAATGTTTGTTATGAGCTTACAGTGGAAGTTTATGTTTAGGTGCTGTTGCTATCTTTGTCTTTTTAGAGAGAGAAGTTGAAACCTTGTGTTGATTTAAAGATGGAGATACCGCCACAAAAATCACCTGCACACGGCAAGTTCACAAGTTTTAAGCAACATTATGTTTACAGCCACTTCTCGCGGCTCATTTCTGCAGGTTTAGCATCATTAACATGCCAAATATTTCAGGTTGCAGTAAGATATGAATGCAAATACAGTGAAATACTACATTAATTAGATGCAACGAGATCTGATGAAAAATAACTACATGAGAATCTGTTGCTCTAAATGTGAAACAGCACCTAGTGGCCGTCAGTGGTACTGCAAAATATCAGTGGGTGTTTCCTGAAAGTGTAGCTTTCCACTGAACTCTTCCCGTCTAGCTGCAGAGAGAAAGGTCTGATTTTACATAGGCTGCAAGAAAAAAAAAATGCAATTTATTTTTAATCATGAAATACATCAGGAAATGAGATTGCTGCAGCTTCCTGGATGATTGGAAAGGTTACTGTAATCCTGCACGTTATGAGTTCTGCTGCACAGGAAAGTGAGGCAACAGTTTCTCCTCTGTTCGTTTCTTTTGTGAAACTTGTGATTGCGCTCGCTGCCTCTTCAGTTCTGGGTTCGATATTCCGCCGCACTTAACACACAAAACACAAGTGTCATCTAATCAGCAAAGTAAGGATAAAGTCACAGTGGGGATGTTCACATGCTGGTTGGTCTTACCAAAGAAAGAGAGAAAAGGTTTCAGCTGAAAAGTGCTCATTAAATTGACCTGATTGTGTTAATGATTTAGCTTGTAAATTAATCTATGCAAGGCAGGTTTATTTGTATGATTCGGAGTGGGAGAACAGGTGGGTCAGCATGGGTGTTCCAGCTGATCTGAGGCTTTCTGGAAGTTTCTTCCAGACATGTGGAGCATAGAAGCTAAGCGAAGCTTCCCCATGTCTGGTTCTGACTCTGGGAACTGATTAAATACCGGATCCAGAGGACCTGAGAGGTCTGTGAAGTTCATACTGGGTCCTGAACCATTCAGAGCTTTATAGACCAGCAACAGAACTTTAAAGTCTGTCCTCTTATGGATAAGACCTCAGAGCTGGACTGATTGGGTCCCCTTTCTTGGTCTTGGTGAATTTGCTGCAGGTATCAGAGTTTTTAGGAAGACGTGTAAAGACACTGTTACAGTAATCAGGCCAAATAAAGACCATGGACTGGTTTTCCACATCCTGCTGAGACATCAGATCTTTTAGTCTTCATACTCTTAAGGCAGCCTTTCTCAAAGTGTGGTCCCCGGTCCACTAGTGGACCACCAGAATACACACTTTTGCCTGCACCAGGGATTCATGAAGTTCTAACCGGGTCTTAATATAAATGGGCGATTGTGATTGGATAACATCCTCACAATCATCTTAACCTTGTAGGCCTAACGCAGATTAGAGTGAAATGTATATTAAATGTATTATCTTGTTAAAATTTTAGATAAATTGCTGAAATCATACATATATATGAAATTAAATAACTATAAATGAGAGCGTTAATCCTGTTAATTTTTAAGGCCTTCTCTGAAGGTGTAGAAGGCCCTGAGGGTTTCCCTCTGGTGGAAATGCAGTGACACAAACATCTGGCTCCTGCTTTAAAGTGATAAAATGATTCCACCTGGATAATAGAGTACATCCTGTAGCTTGTAGAAACCAGTACTATTCCATTTCCATTCTTTCTGGAGGAACTTTGGTGCATTGTTCTCTGCTTCAGTTAGGTTTTCAGCTTTAGTTTATGCACAGCACTGTTATGGTCCCACTGCAGCGTTTCAATCAAACTCATTGCAACACTGATTCTGTCACTCCTGTTGCTGTCTTGTTGTGTGACCCAGTTTATTTCCCAAGCTGTAACTCTAACAGCCTCACATTGTACTCTAGTACTGGGATCACCAACCCTGGTGGTCATGGCTCATTGTTCTCTTTCCACAGCAACCAGTCTGACTCAAATGAGCGGGTCATTAATTGTCTTGTACAGAACTGGACAACAATCTGTTGGAGATCCATTTGATTTGTTTTGGGTTGCATCGTGGAAGTGTTGTGGGTTTTTCCTTATCTGCATCTGCTCCAATGGCCTCTTATGAGAAAGTGTTCGTAAAGACATCAAAGACTAACATGTGATTAATCTACATTATCTATCTTCACCATGAGCTATCCAAACTTACTCTGGGTTGTTGGTTGGACTCTCCGTCCGGGACACAGCTTGGGCTTCAGACCTCCCTGACTTCCCTCCAGAGGAATAAAACTCAGACTTTTGACCTTTTTTGCTGTGACGCAGGTTAATTGTCGAACAGGAGAAAACGGACAGAACCTGCAGCCTAAGAGGAGCCGAGTAATCTGGGCTGGCTCCCCCCCTTACTCTTGCAGACCCACTCTGTCCCTTACATACTGTCCATACACACACCACTGCACGTCCATGTGCATTTCTCTCAAATCCTCCACAGAAGCATCTAACACCTGCAGGACAATGGCCCTTTAGGACCAGGGTTGGGGATTCCTGCTCTACAAGGGTTTTGTAATGGACTGCAAGGTGTCCAGGTCTTGTGGATGTAGACAACCCAAATCATCATACCTCCACCACCGTGCTTTACAGGTATGTGCTGTTTGTCAGACATGCTGCAGTACATTATGACCAAACTTTGATTTGATCTGCCCAAAAGTCATTGATCCAAAGGTTTTGTGATTTAAGGTGTACCAGATAGCAGGTAGGTTTGAGCTGAATACTTTTGGCATTTATGGCTCAGTCACAGCACTTGTACTGTCATCAGCCAGCCTGGACGGGGCTTATAGGAAGTGTCTTGTGGGTTACATGTGGTCCAGATGTCCAGAGACGGGTTACAGTAAGTGGTGCATGAGCCAGACATGGTCCAAATATCATCAGTTATCCTTTACATGGAATAAAACATGTTCTTTGTGGGCCAAATGTATGTATTACGCTTTGTTTTGGTGGCTTCACTCACGCAGAATCCACGTTGCTACCATGTTGTTTAAAGAGAAAAACAGCCTTCCTCTTGCAACTCTTCCAAACAAGCCACAATACTTTGTTCTTTTTCTAACTGTACCGTCATGAGCTTTAACATGTACCATGCGAACTTAGGCCTGGAGTCCTGAGATGTAGCTGACCTTGGGATGAACTTGTTGCCTCAACTCCTGAAAGATTGCTAGCTGATTGTGAATAATCCTATTTGCTGCAGCATGATGGACTCCTGATTGCTCGGAAACGACCACATAACCCTTCCCAGATTGGTCAGCAACAGGCGCTTCTCTAGCACCTTACCTCCTCAGCATTGCATGAACACACACCTGCATGATCCAAACCAGCAAAGCGTCACAACTCCTGCTTTTACGGAGCTGCTCTCACTGATGATGAGAAATTAATGAAATTTATTTGATTAGCAGCACCTGGCTGCTACTTGCTCCGCTAATTCCTATTAAGACGGTAATTTTAGACTTCAACTTGATTGAACTGCTGTGATGAGACCCTGTAAGAGCAGTGCAGAAGCTAATGCCTGCAAAATGAAACAGCAGGACAAAATTCCTACACATTATGGACACGATAACGTCAAACAAGACTATTATCTGGAATTATAGGTGCTAAAGATGCTTCAGGAAGCCAGTTTAGAAAGATTAAGATCAACTTATGGCTGTAATATGTAAATATTTGTGGAATTTGAGTCAAAAGTGCAGATCTTATAATAATACAAGATGTGAGCCAGTTATGACCATTAAAAATCATCTTGGAGTTTTGCGACGGCTCAACATCTGGCGATCTGCTTAGTTCAAAGATAAAATCCTTTTATTATCACGTCTAACTCTGCTAATATTTGCAAAGCATCACATTTAGTTAGGGGGGAGGGAGAATTTTCATGAGGAGAAATTAATATCTCTATGTTGACAGCAACCGAAAAGACCTCCTGAATCATAAATAATGAAAGTCTACATTCATTTAGTCTACTGCACTTCACCAAAGGCCAAGCTGACTGCTCATGTTTGCAGTATTATGACTGGCTCCTATTTATCAAGCTTTTTATATGCGTTAAACTTAGACTAACCAGGTTCTCCGTGATCAAACATGCATATCAACACACACTGGGCTTTAACCATCCAGGTACTAAACAGAAAAGTGAAAGTAAACATGTCTCCTCTCCAAAGAGACACAAACTTTTGCTGAATGTGATAGTTTCCATTGGATCTGTGTTGTTTTTTTTAGAACTCGCTGTCTGGCTTTACCCCAGATGATTAAAAAAAATAAAAACCTGCCCACACCTGTCTTTTTTGGCATCCTGTGCTCCAAAAAACAGCTGTGGCGGCCCAAATGACCTCCAAATTCAGCATGAAAAATGACGAGGCTCATGCCTGCTGATGCCCACGTTGGTTAATGGACAAATGTGTGAGGATGGGGATCATAGGAAGGGAGGTAATTCCCTAACTCACCATATCGATGGATGACACGGGCCCGATGCTGTTGACATATATGCCCACATTGATGACGGTCGGTTTCTCTGCAAGAGCCAGAGGGGAAGAAAGGTGAGAACACAGCACACATGTGGGACACGTGAGATTTAGTTATGTCAGGATTGCAGCATATCCACCCCACAACCCCTCAAAAAAAAAAAAAAATCAAATGAATAAGTTAAAAACAATGTGCATCATCATTCACGATGTCGCCTTGCTCAATAAAATTGATTTATTTCCTTTTTAGATGAAAGCGAAGCCATCAGTTGAGTCCAAGAAGAAAGATTTACACTTCTAAGGTGCTTCCTGGAGCAGCTCCAGAGTCACCGTGGCATGTAATGGCATTTCCAGTCACAATGTATTTAGGCTAGTATGCTTGGCAACAGCTTATCTATTCAGTAAAACTTTAGAATTATGGAAGATGAGGCAGCAGAAAATGTGTTTGACTAAGTTTAAAAAAAGGCTTGTGGGAAAACATGGAAATGCCTCGCGTTTGCACACATTTCATAAAAAATTCACCACCTTTCCTGCATTATTTTCACTGGAAGTGGTGAAGCCACACTGGATGTGCTGACCTGGTTTTAACTCGAAAAATAAAACCGTTCTTTGTAACCTTTCTCTAAATGAACGACTATATTTTGAGGCCTGAGCCGTTTAATTTTCATTACAAATCCACATGAGGAGGGAAAGCTTGTGAGAAATCAGGCGTAGATGGAGGTTTTAGTACATCAATCATGCTGTGTAGAGCAATCAAGATGTCATTTGCAATGTTTTCTGTTGTCCCCTCAGGTTTCAGGAAGGTTTTGCTAAGCTGGGGTGAGCAATGGATTATATTAAATAGCTTAAAATGGTAGCAAAGGGCTCATGTCTCATAAAAAAATATAGATAACGGGTATAGTAAAGCTGGATGTATACATGTGCATCATCTGCGTAGATAAAGTTACGGCTTTGTGTAGCTCCACGGAGTAATCACCTTTTTTGTTTGTGCGGCAAACACATTTATTTCTTAGTTTCTATCCATTGGAAGAACCTAACTCTGTCGAGTTCATCGGCCAATACAAGCTCTACTGCCACCTTCAGGTTGGAAGAGAAACTGCAACACAACACTGTAAATCTACGCTTGACTACTAGAGCAGATTCCACCAGTTTTAGCTACGCTGGGTTCACTGTACATCGTGTTCATCGTGTATATGTATATACAGAGATCTTCTTGGTAATCAGAATTCTTTATTTATTATTTATTTTGGACTAATATGTTTTCCACATGATTTATGTATTTAGCTGGACCGACCGGAAAAGAGATGACAGAAAGACAGCAGAGAGGAAAAACAGAGAAACACAAAGAGAAGAAGGAAAGACACCACAAATGAAACACTGCAATCTGATCAAATGCTACTCCATCCACCACCTGTAGAGAAAACAAAATAAATCTCTCACGGGGCCCCACAGGGGGTTAAAGATCTACAAGTACTACATACACCATAGATGAACAAGCAAAACATGTTGAACCTGGATGAACCTAAAGAACACTCAGTGAGTGTGATCATGCCAAAGCGACCCCCTCCTTCCAAAAGTCAGAGGCAGGTCAGGGCCACTCGGGACCAGGGCAACCAGCAGCCATCCCCTAGCAGGGACCCCAGCCACCACACCCCGGGGTAAACCCAGCATCTACCCAGGAGGCGGCAGAGGAAGGTCCCAGCCAGAGCCCCCCGCAGTCAGGGGGAACAGGCCCCAGCGGCCCAGGCCGGGAAGCGCTGACCCCATTGGTCGCCGGCCTCCAAGGGCAGACAGAGCGCCGGCCCAGGGCCCCGAGCGCCCAAAAGCACCCCCCCCCCCAAGCGCACCAGACTCCCACCCCGGGGATCAACCCCACACACACACCCCATCATCCATACAAACCCCGCCACTCCTCCCCCGCACACACACCATACAGATATCCAACCTATCCGCACACACCCTACCACCCTTCTCCTCACACACCCAAACATCCCCAAACGCACCACCCAACCCCCTTAAACATATATGTGTACACACACAACCCATTATCTCCACACCTCTACTGCCCCTCTCCCCACCACCTCTATCTCCCCACCCCTCACCCCTACTGCTGTATAAATCCATGACATCAAATATAACCTTCACATAAAGATCTCTTCAGAAATTGCTCAGTGGCTGAAACAAGATAACATCCTTACTATAGTTTTAAGCTTGTTACATCATCCACAGTAAAAGAAAACTTTGTTTTCAAGGCTTTTTGCAATTGAACTCTTGACCTCTTATTTCATATTAAAAAGCAAACTTCCTCCATGATCGGCCAAGGTTGTGTCCTCGATGGTGTCCCACATCTTTAAACGCATCCTGTGTTGCATACGTTATCATAGATTTTACTGTCTCCATTAGCCGTTCAGTTAAACATCTTTACATTACTTCAAATGTCCAGCCAATAGCACAATATTGTGAGAATAAAATGACTCGCAGAGTATGTAAGGGATAGGGATAGATGAGTGTTTATAATCAACCTGGGAAGAAAAAACTGGTCCAATAATGGATTCAGAAAAAGCAAACCACTAAAAACACTTGAAAATGCATGTGATACGCCACTTTTTGCTTTTCACGTCTGTAATGGTGCATCGACGTGCAAGTTGTAAGCTATTGAGTGCAACCAGAAAATCTCTTTTTAGACAAATAAGCCGTAAATGTGTTTAGAGCTGCTTTGGTCCCAATGCAGACCACAAGGGTTGAGCACAGCGCATCATGTAAGAGCCCCTTAAAATGGTGTAATAGCTGGGTTTTGAATTCTTATGCAGGGCTGTGACCAGTGCATCTAATAAGTGTGGATGGGAAAATCAATTTGTGTGCCACAGCTAAGCCAAATGAGGTTTTCACAACAAATCGTATTTATTACACAATCTTTTTACACAGATATGTGTGTTTTTAAGGTTAGTGGCAGATTTTTCTGGAATCTACACCACTGATCTCACTCCTGAAAGGTCCGTGTATGTTTTTGCTTTTACTCACATTAAGCACTTGTAGAAATATCACCTAAACTAATTGCTTTAATTTTCTAATTAAAGGAAAACCTCAAGCAAGCAATAAATCCTTTTTTAAAGGTACTGAAAATGTGTAGCCAGCAGGTATTTTCATTGTCATTACACATATTAACAATGTAAACTGCATGAAAATAAACATTAAAATTATCTGAAAAAAGGATCCTGAGTTTATAATAATAGATAAAAAGTAGAACACATATGATTGACTTTCTGTCAAGGCATTTATCAATCAAATCCCTCAGGTCACTAGATCTGCTAGTGTGTGTGTGTGTGTGTGTGTGGACACGCAAATAGAAAAACTGTCTGGCAGCATATTGTGTGATTATCAGAAATGAAAGGATAACAGTTATAATAATAGAAATAGTCCATACTTGAAGGGTTTAATTATCATCTAAGAAACTTTGTGTTTTTTCACTTAGTTTTATTTCACATGGATTTTAAATTTTACACTTCCTGTTTTATGTTTAGGCATTAATCCTAAATTATTTTATTTAGGAAAATATCACAGCATGGATTGACTCACTGCATCCATGTAATAAAACCATTAATCACTGTTTAACCTTAAGCTGTACGCGGACATGAACATGAACACCACCTCTACAGCAACACTGGTAGGCTTTTTTAATATAAATATTTATTCAAATTCAAATTCAAATAACTTTATTTATCCATCAGGAACTTCATTTGCCAGAGCGCCAGGACAAGACACATACATAAAAACACATTCATCGAATGCATGATAAATAAATCAATAAATAAATCAATAAAAGCATATCATAAATCATCACTTCCCCAATACAAATGAGCCTATGAACATGACCCGCTCAGCCGTTAAGGAGGCGGGTTGAGGTGGGAATGAAGCTGGATGTGGCTCTCTTAGTTCTTAGTGCGAGGGACCTAAACCTGCGACTTGATGGTATCAGGGTGTAATAACAGTTATAATAACAGTGTGGCTAATGTTACTCGTTGATACGAATATGTGGCTATAACGTTCATTAGTCTCCTCTGTGACGGTCATGATGTATTTCAGCAAAGACACTTCATAAATATAGTGATAAATAAAATGAGTTTTGTTGTGTAGATGTGGCAGCTGTGGCAAAGATTTGGATTTAAAAAAAAATATATTTTTTTTTTAAATAACTTTGCTTCTAAATAAAAGCTATTTCAGTCACAATGCATCTGTAAGCCCCAAATGAAGCTCTCCCCAAGAAAAGACCCAATTTGTGTTGTTTTTTTATTGGAATGAATGGTTATTTAATTGCACTGATAAGTCTTTTTACATTAACAGCTCATTTTCACAGCTGTATTAACACTTTAACAGACGCACATTAAAATAACTTGGAAATGACCATAAAATGAAAGTTATTAAATTAAAGGGTAAAAGATGTTAAAACTTTGATATTTTTTCTAAAATAAAAGTTATCCAGAAGTAAGTAATCAGTACTAACAATTATTTTTTCCCATTTTTAAGCTGAACAGCCAGCTTAGTGAAGTAGCTGGTATCTAGTTTGATCACAATACGATATTGTATGGATTTAATAAATGGTTTGCCTATATCACATCAATACCAATATCAATATTCAGTTCGGATTCAATTTAGGATATGCAGATTAACGTGAAACTTTATCATGGGTTAAAATCCACGATTAAAACCACAAAACACAACCAGAATATATCATTCATCATTTTTATCCTGAACTTTGGTGTTTAAAAGAAATTTATACCATTTCTTTAAGCCCCAGATGAGCTGGTAAATGTGGCTGGAGAGAGGGAAGTCTGGGGGATGGATGGGTGGGTGGACGGGTGGATGGATGGATGGGGGGATGGATGGGTGGATGGATGGATGGATGGGTGGGTGGATGGATGGGGGGATCGATGGATGGATGGATGGATGGATTGATGGGTGCATGAATGGGTGGATGGATGGATTGATGGATGGATGGATGGATGGATGGATGGGGGATGGATGGGTGGATAAATGGATGGATGGATGGATGGATGGATGGATGGATGGATGGATGGATGGGGGGATCGATGGGTGGATGTATGGATGGGGGATGGATGGATAGATGGATGGATGGATGGATGGATGGGTGGATGGATGGATGGATGGATGGATGGGTGGGTGGATGGATGGGTGAATGGGTGGATGGATGGATGGATGGATGGGTGGATTGATGGGTGGATGAATGGGTAGATGGATGGATGGATGGATGGGGGATGGATGGGTGGATTGATGGATGGATGGATGGATGGATGGATGGGGGGATCGATGGGTGGATGTATGGATGGGGGGATGGATGGATAGATGGATGGATGGATGGATGGATGGATGGGGGGATGGATGGGTGGATGGATGGGTGGGTGGATGGATGGATGGGTGGGTGGATGGATGGGGTTGGGTGGGTGGATGGATGGATGGATGGATGGATGGATGTATGGATGGATG
>JBAMHV010000026.1:13017185-13032149 GCA_037177535.1 Pseudomugil gertrudae | reverse complement strand
GATGGGTGTCCTTTAGCCAGTCTTAAGTCGAGGAATCCGGAAAACAGTCTTGGGTCAGAACCGGGAATTCAGGTCGCGGGGGAAGAGGAGCCAAGCAAAGATCCAGAACGATGAGCCAAAGGGAAAATCCAGGAACGGTCCGAAGTCGTCAATGAGAAGGCAATCCAAATGTATTCCCCAACATGATCGGGGAAGGAGAACTAGGACGGGATCTGACGGGAGAAGGTTGTTAGTAGGTCCGACATGGAGTGAACAGAGAGTGGAGCTTATATAGGAGAAGAGGTAATGATGAACAGGTGATTTGAGTGACTAATCAGTGTGCTGGAGACTGGCTGCGTAGAAACCTGATTGTAGTGGGTGTGTCCATGATGGGGTCTGGTGCGGATGCAACAACAGACCCTGTAAACACCAGCCGCTCTGGGCAAAATGGTCTGACAGAGAAGCCCAGGTTTTATCGTGTCTATGGCTGAGGGAAGAGTTATTTTACCTCGTCTACCAGCTGATATAACCTCAGCATTTCCATGCAGCCAAAAAGAAAAGGCCTTAAGGTTGGAAGTAATACGTTGGTCCATACTGATATGATGGCTTCCAGAAGTGGCCACAAAGCTGTTAGGAGTGAAAAAATCCTGATCTCTGATCCAATTTCTACTTAGGTGTTGACCAGGGTATGATGCATCAGCTACGTAACAGAACGTCTTAGGCCCCCTTTCGACCAAGATGGTTCGGAACCAGAGCCAGCACCGGCTCCTGGCTCTCATAACTGGTATGTTATGGCAGCATGATGGCGCAGTGGTTAGCGCAGTGGTTAGCGCTGTGGCCTCACAGCAAGAAGGTTGCTGGTTCAAGCCCAGACTGGGGAGGGTTGTCCAGTGGCCTTTCTGTGTGGAGTTTGCATGTTCTCCCCATGTATGTGTGGGTTCTCTCTGGGTTCTCCGGCTTCCTCCCACCCACAAGACATGTTAGGTTATAATAGCTATGGTTAAAATGGTTTAAAATAACATTTATAGTATGTATACATGTATACATGACTGTATATTATAGTAGTATAGTATTCAGGCCCTGACTCTATGCTGGGCCAGAGTTGAGAAGCAGTTCATGTTGCTGGGGGTGGAGTTACTTGGCCAACATAGGAGCATTGAAACATGGACCAACATCTTCATAAAAGCAATGAAATGGACTCTGAGAAGAAGCAGATTTGCTCCGAGGAGGACACTCTGTGTTTCCTGGCTTTGTGATTATCTCCAGAGGTTCAAAGTAAACTAAACTGGGCACATCAGACTCGACTTTGGATAATCGGTGGAGAATGGATGAATGGATGAATGGATGGACATCGGACAAAGTCCGTTTGAGCAGCTTCAACAAGAGAAGGCTGCAGGTGGGCGTGAACGCAGTATCGACAAGCTGATAAACAAATAAAAACAGCTTAAGAACATTTCAGGAACCAGAAAAGCAAAACTGGGACGCAGCGCCTAAAAGAAACCCGCATTTTTCAGATCCTGAATTCTGATCTTAGTGACCGACCAAACCAAACAACCGGCGGCCTGAACGTCTCGGTTGAGCCAATCCTCCTGCTTTGGTTGGACGATGCTGCACCCGTTCTTCTATGAGTGAAAGACCCTAACAGTAATGTAAGGCTTTCCTTAAACTGTAATGAGGATGAGCGCAGAATGATGGTCACCCTGCGGTTTGTGTTTTTTCTTCTTCACTGGAATTTAAATGTACTGGTATAGCTCTTTTCCAGTCACGTCTACCCCTCGAAAGAACCATCTGAATCTGAATTTTGCATCTGAAATGGAGACTTGTCAGACCAGCAGCATGTTTCCATCTTCTATTGTCCAGTTTTGGTGAGTCTGTGTGAATTGTAGCCTCAGTTTTATAGCTGGCACCCAGTGTGGTCTTCTGCAGCCCATCTGCTTCAAGGTCGGACGTGTTGTGTGTTCAGAGATGCTATTCTGCATACGTCTGTTGGAACCAGTGCTTGTTTGACTTCCTGTTGCCTTTTCATCACCTACAACCAGTCTGTCCTTTCTCCTCTGTCAGCATTGTGACATTTTTTTCAGAATATTCTCTGTAAACCAGAAATAATCAGCCCCAACGATGATTCAAACACACTTAAGGCGTCTTTTTCATCCTGGTGCTCATTTTGAACATCGTCATCTTGAGCATGTCAGCATGCCTTCATGCTGCCATGCAACTGGCTGAATAAATATGTGTATTAAGAGAAAATAGACCCAATAAAGTGGCAGCTGAGGGAATAGATAGGTCCTGTGAAACATTTCACCTTTTACCTGTGTGGTCTGCAAACAGTCTCTCCAGCTTTAAATCTTTGTTTGAGAAGCATTTGTTTACTTTGGCCTTTGGTTGCGTACCGGCTCCCCGTTGGGTGTTTTTATGTTGTACCTTTGTTTGTTGTTCCACTATTTTCCTACTATGTTGGTTTGTATAAAGCTCTTTGGAGACTTTTGCTCTGTAAGTGTGCTAAATATTGACAAATCTGCGTCCTGCATTTGGTTAATTAGAGCAAAGCTCAGTTTGGTTCACTTGTTTTACAAATAAACTACACTTTATGAGCAAATTAAGGTTTAAGGACCGGTGTGACTCCAACACCAAGTTTAAAATTGGAAATGTTTCATTTCTAAGCTTCTGCTTGTCCGTTCAAACGGGATTGAGTTAGGCTAAGCTAACCACATCCACTTTTATATTTGGTGTATGACCATGAAAACGTTTCCCACTGAACTGAGAAAACACAAATAAAATATATTATGAGAAAATACAGTAGTTTAAAGTGTGTAAATGGACCAAGCATCAACCTCTGTTGGACAAAAATGAAGCCAATGCACAGTACCAAAAACTGCACTTCCCCCCTCATCCACTAGGGGCTCTAAAACAGATGAATCCCCATAGACTCCATGTTAAAAAGGGAACTTCACAGGGGAAATAAACATGTTTACAGCCTGGTACAAACACATTTTAGCATTAATGTTAATAACTCATCCATTTAGATGTTATTTATTAAATTATTTATTAAAACAATTTGGCATAATTAGTGGTGTGTTCTTTTGATTAACAATTATCTGATATACACTGGCATAAAGACGGTTTTAGAATTTAGCTAGGTAAAATCATGTCTTAGCATTAGCCCACCTACCTCTGTTAGCCAGTTAGCTCCCGTTAGCTTCAAATGAGCTTAGTTAACTAATAGTTACAGACAACCAAGTGTTTTATAGAAGTCAATCATCCACCCCATGTATATAACTGTGACAAAGTGGATGAATACCACCAGTTGTCACTGTTGCTTATTTCCTATATGGTTTAAAGCCAATTAGTGATCCATTGGAGTGAACCATGTATGGAGGGTATAAAGTGCTAGGGTGTTAGAGGAATCCTTTATTGTGTTTAGGATATGTATTGGGCATGGCATATTTTGATTGGGAAGCTGTATAGGGGTTTATTTGAAGTCACAGGGAGCAGAGTGACTTCAGAGAAGCTTGGATAGTTGGGGTTTTGATATGAGGCTTACCTGGCAAATGGTAGAAGCTGAGGGCGGCCATTTTGAGATTCGGGTGGGAGAGACTATTTAAGGCTGGTCTTTTGTATATGCTCGAGGTCTGATTTATGTGGCAGGGTGCGTGTTGGGTTAACTCTGGTATAGTGGATTTTACTTATGTTTAGTTGGTAAAAAGTAATTGTTAGGTTACATTATTTGTGATTTCCATTTGTTTCTTTTCTAACATGCACCAGTGTAAAATAAAAAGTTTTTATGTTGGAGGACCTCTGCCTACCGCCTTCATTTAGCCACTCTGGCCATGCAACTTACAACAATAACCTCCTCTCAACTCCACTTCTTTCTCCATTTTTGTATTTTCCGGGAGCGACAGAATACATGAAACTGCCACGATGATAAGGGTAACTGCCTATCAGGTTTTACTTTTACTCTGCTCTGTTGTCGCATTGTGACCGTTAGGGTCCATATGGCAGAAGACACGGACAAATGGACAGTTTTGTCCATCTTCTGCATTGGCTGTGCACATAATTTGCTTAGTTTTCACGGAGCTTAGCTATCGATTAAAAATGGAGGAATCCTAGAGAAAAACAAGAGGGCAGCAACGAGTTGTACAGCTGATGAGCAACCGATGAGAAGAAGAAACCTGAGAAGAAGAGGAAGAACGAGAAGGAGACGATGCAGAAACCGACAAACACCCATAAGATGCAAAAGTTGTTCAAGAGGACAGAAAAAAACATCTTCTGGTGTTTTTGGATGGTTAGCAACGTCATATTAAAGCTAACTCTGAACTGACTTAATAATCATGGCAACGTAAGTGATGAATGACGGACATCCCCATGAGCGGACCTTTATAAATACAGGGTTTTTTGCTCATCTTCCAGCTGTAAATGACTTTGAAAAGTGTCCCAATAGAAGCAAAACTCCCAGTTTCTGCTTTGAGCGTGGCAGTCATCCATTGACTGAGGTTACAGCCACGTTCGTCATGAGTGATACTGTGTAAATAAGAGCTGACAACAGGAGTATATGTGTCAGCCCTCTGGTGTCAGCCCCTTAGTGGTTTTCACAACTAGGCCACATAGTCCTTTTTCAAGGGTCCCTGAAGTCCCTTTTGGCATCACAGATTGAAGCGTGAAAATACAAGTACACAGTTAACAGTGAGGCGTCAGCTGTTGGTTGCATATGTATCCTCCGTAATGTAAGTACGTATGGCAGATTCATTGTGAAATATAATCCTCAAGGGAGAAGAATCCTGTATGACGTCTCACACATCATGGAAAAACAGTAAATGTTGCTTTCAGAGGGTTAGAAATGGTAAATGAGGATGTTACAGTGACGATGTGTGATGTCTTACAACTATTTTAGAATAAAATAACTCCAAACTTCACTTAGAGTTTCAGAAACGAGCACAAGTCATTAATTTCTCCCCTCGCTCTACAACTGCTCATTTACCTCACCTTACGCTTCAGTTTGCCTTCTCATTTTGGCAAATCTACATCGTGATGCTGCCTGTGCTGGGTGTCCTGCTCGATGTGTAACCATGGAAACAGACAGCAGCCACCTGGGTTACTGTGATACTGCAGGAAAAAGTGAGACGGAGATAGTAGGTTAAACAAAAACAAATGTTTTAAAACATGATTTCTGAATGGATGCAGCCACAAAGTTGTGTGTTTTAGCTGAAGACATGTTGAATTTATGCCCTCAAACTAAAAACACATATGCTATGAGCCGCAGCCATCTGGTTGTACTGAAGCTGGAAGCGAAGATGTGCAGCATTTCTGACATGAAGGACGAACTGCAGCCAGGTACGTGCACCCCCGGTAGGAACACTACATGGGAAGCCATTGTCCTTCATGCACAGGCTGCTGAACTCTACCACCCGATTTGACAGCCTCGGTTCTCGCAACGCTGCAGGTTCGTGATGATATTCAGAGAAGCTGGGAAAATAAAGTGTTTCAGAAAGCAGAAGATGAACTGCTTAAGCCCGATTTGACTTCCTGTTGGTGTTTAGGCGAGGATGTTGTGTATGCTGCGAGCAAATGGGAAGTTAGGGTGGACAGCTTGTTGGTTTAGCTTTGGACAAACACTGGAAGCAGAATGTAATGTCCAGTCTGGCGAGACTGCAGATCCATAACGTGTGCATGTGGTGTGTATGCAGGCCAATCACACACACACACACCCTTTCTGTGATTCCCAGCTGACACAATCCTGGTTGTTTGGGTTTTTTTTACTGCTTTTTTTTATTCTTAAGAGCCATTCATTGCAACAAAGGTGTGTTTAGGAAATGTCCAGCACGTGCAGGACGGCGCTACTTCAGAAATACTGCCCTCATCAGTTTATTTGTGTCAACTGGGGAAGAGTTTAAACATGTTTGCTCTGATGCATGCGTTGGTTCTCTCCGGCGGCCTCGTGTACACCATGTTCCATGCTGAAGGTGGGATGTACACAGTAATAATTTATGTGGGTCTGTGTGCACCGCCATGCACAGCCATGTCCTTTACTGGCTGAAATGTTACTGTAAACTGAAGTCAAAATGAACATGGAGATAAAAAACTTCACGCATCTGAGCTGATTTACATCCATCCATCATTTTCTACCACTTATTTCCTGAACAGGGTCGAGAGGGGGGGAGCTGGAGCCGATCCCGGGTGAGGCGAGAAGCGGGGTACAACCTGGACAGGGATTAAGATAAGAATGTGTTTCAGCCCTGTTACAGCTGCCATTAATTTAATCTACCTGATTTCCATCATTCAGTATGGAAACCACTGTCACCTGGCTGGGATTGGCTCCACCTCACCACGCCTTCATCTGCCCTCATGATTTGCTGTTTTCCTGAACAATGGCGGCTAAACTCTACAGGATAAAAGGAGCTGCAGCATTTCATTCAGGGGCAACTGTTACTTTGCTGCTGGTCTTGACCTTGTTTGGAGAACTTTGATGCCTGTTAAGGCTTGTGAACCTCTTGAGTTTTGTATGGAGATTGGGCTGTTTTTTTTTTTTTTTGTCAATTGTCTTTTAAGACAATAAAAACCCCTTAACTCCATCTTTCATCTGGCATATTCTTATTTCATGTTACGTCCACATCAATGGAGGATGTGGAGGTAATTGTTGTTGATACGACCCAACGTTGTCATCGCTCTCATGATTCATTCATTCATCATGTCCAACCAGTCGCATAACACTTCTCGGAGCCTCACTAGTTCACTCTCCTCTGAAACGTTTCCCAAACCATGTCCAGAATAACAAAAAGACATCATTTTGTGTGTGTAACAGAGAGACAGAGCTTAAAAGGCACATTTTTGCTATTTCTTGCTAGGAAAGAAGAGCTAGCCTTACAAAACGATGATGACAATGGGTGTCAGATGTCCAACAACATTGTTAATTTGAAATGAAAAGTACAGCTTCACTGCATGACCCTCGTGGCGATGTTTTATGAGACTCAGCTAGCAAATTTGTTACAGAAACACTCGTTCATTTTACTCAACACGGATACAACATCACACGTGTTGGTTAATAAGTCAACGTACACAAGAAGTAAAGTCATTTAAATCCTCCTGAGACTTCCTGACAGACAGATCAGGCTGTGTAGGTGTGTGCAAAGTAGTTTTGTATTTCTGGTTTGTGCATGTAGGTGTGTGGGGGAAAAAAAGAGTACATACTGTACCAGAATGGTTTAGGGAGGTGAACACAGTATAACAGTATTCCTCCTCTAAATATTTCCCACTCACATGAAGAAATAATAAAAATAGGGGCAAGTGATGCTTGTTAAACACACAGCAAGGACAGTGTCTGTCTAGCATTGCAAATTCCTGATTATTTGGTGCTTAAAAATGAGCCACATTAGATGATTTATTCCCAAAAGCTTGTTGGATACCTGAGTTAATGTTGGTAAAATGGCAAAGTCATGACTTTATCTTATTTTAAAATACTTTTAAAGAAAGAAGCCTGACAGTCCTGTCACAGCTGGAGAAACTGTGCAGATTTAATTAGACTTTGTGTCCATCAGGTAAACAATGAATTATGCACGATGTTGCTCTCCCGGTGCAGTACAGTGGAAACTGTCTGATCCTAAAGAAGTCAGGGATGGGGATGAGGTTTGAGTTCCCAATGTGGCGTAAACATACAGCAATAATTCCTCGAATCTATCTAAAGTCAGTGGTGGGGTTTTATAATAACAGTTTCCAATGTGTTGGACAATTTAAGTGGCTGGGGATCCAGCTTGTGTTTCATAGGTTGTGGCAGGACTTGTCTGCTCTTGCCTGGTGTCCAAACTGATTTTATCCCAGTCAAACCAGACAGGTTTGGCACGATGAAGCTGCGCAGGCAGGTAGCTGCTTGAAGCATGTCCAAACAAACTTGTTTAATTACTGTGATTGGTTGTAGATCTGCAGGCTTTTGGCCCAGAACCTGTTAATTAGAGCCTTGAGAAATTAAATCTCTGAGATACTTTGGTGTGTTTGTTTGCTGATGTCAGTATGTAGCTGGAGCTTATAAAGCAGACAAATGGGAATCAATACAAAGGCAAACGTGCAATCTGCAGCAAAACTGTGCATCAGTATTGACTCAAGCCACTGATATTGGACAGTCCATTATTTTTCACAGATGTAGAAAAAGCAAAGAAGTAAATTTCACAAACTCTGGCTGCTGGACTATAAACAACGGGGAGGACACCCTGTACGATGTAAAAACTATGTTAAAGTCTGTTGGGAAGAGTGTTTAGATAAGAGCAGATCATGTGAGATTATTAATCCTGTCTTCTATTACTGACCTCAGAGATATTCCCTAAGATCCTCAGTGCCGAAAGCTGCTCCCTGTGACCGTGTCTAGAGACCCTCGTAAAGATAAAAGAGCTGCTGAGATGTGTTAGGAGCTGGGAAGAGGTCAGTGAAGAGACTCAGGAGTCAGGAGGGAGGTTCTCCAAAGCCTGGAGGACCGTTAACTTCACCAACCCAACATCACAATGTGATGTCACCAGAAAGGAAAGCCTGTACAACTCTGAGGTCAAATTAAAGATGGTCTCCATGGAAATAGGACTGTCAAGGAATAATAATAATAAGATGCCTTTCAGGACCCAAAGTAACCTTACAAAACCATTAAAATAAAAAAAAAACATGAGAATTAAAATCAGTTTAAAACATAAAAATAAAACAGAAAAAAAACAAAAAAACATGAGAATTAAAATCAGTTTAAAACATAAAAATAAAACATCATAAAGCAAACTTAATCCCTTATTGCCTGAATTAAGAACTAGGCAGAAACATCCAGTTTTCAAAATCAGAAAACTTTATTTGACTGTTTAGGCAAAACAAAACAAAAAAATGTTCCATGTATTTACTATTTATCACCATGTAAGAGGTTAAAATATTATAGTTTAATCTTCTGCTTTCTGTTATTCACCAGGGAGCAGGAGACCAGTGTCATATGGTGAACAGGTTTGAGTTTCTGCCATAAAGTGATGCAAAATATGTGATGCTTGTCAGTTATTAGTGTTTAGCGCCCCCTTGTGGTGTCCGTAAGAATGACAAAGTTTAAGCATTGTGGCATATTAAACAGACTTCCTGTCGTCTTGATGTTTGGCCCACTTAGCCTGTAAATTTGAATAGTTTGTTTCCTTAGTAAGTGAAAGGCTTTTCTATAAACGTGTGTTATAACTCCTTCTGTAACCAAAAACGTTTTCAGTTTCATGTGAGCTCGTATTGTTTTCTATGTGAATTAGCATTAGCATGCTAGCGGGTGGAGCTAATTGTATTCTATTGATTTCAATGCAAGTTAGCGTTCGCGGTTAGCATTATGCTAGTGTTCCTCACGCGATGAACAATTGTGCAGTTTTTTTTCCATGTTTTGTTCAAAACTATTAACTTACCAGTCACTGTTGTAATATAGTAAGTGAAATGAGACGCTATTGTAATTGTAAAAATACAGAACCTCATGTAATAAAAGTCATGAAGTTACTCCATGGACAAGATGGGCAGAACAAAATGTCTCAAACAGTATGTATTAAATATGATATGCTAAAGGGGTAGTTCACCCAAAATGTTTTTATGAGCTTTAAATAATCATTGATTTGTGATGGAAACCAGCTATGCTGCTGTTAAATGGGATTTTGTGTGTCAAAACAGCCTCACGGGGTAAAACCAGGTTTTTTTATGGTAGAGGGGTGAAACTGTGCTTCTTTACCACATCATAAAAACTCACCGTTCCTTCTTCCAGATGCAAAAACATCTGGTCATCAACCCACCAACACATACGTACAGATGTGAACTTCTAATGTGAAGCAGATTCACTAATTTCAGACTTTTAAAGTCCTTTTTATAAAAACAGCTACAACTAGGTGGGTTTCTGCTCTGAAAGGGTGTAAAAAAATAACCCCAGGCTTTATACCTGACCTCCTCATCTGGCAACAAGCAGCGGCACTTCCTGCAGCTGACCCGCGAGTCGTCACGGCTCACCAGAGCCCGCGAGGCCGTTACCGACGCTAACAGCGCTAACAGTGCTAACAGCGCTAACAGCTCAGGCTGATACGGTTCAACACCACATTGTTGCTCCACCGCTGCTTTGTGTTGCTGAGAAAGGATGTGAATCTGTGTCTTATCTACCCAGTGCCCGTGCATGCATTCACACCATATTCTGCACTTCACCTGCCTGGAAGTACACCTCAGAGCTTTGGAAAGCCTGGAGAGCTATTCTCAGAGGATTCAGGCAAAGCTCGATGTTTCTACCATCTTCTGTTGATATGTAAAGTATGAGTCATTTCAGCGGTTTAGTTTACGACTGGTTCGCTCATGAACAACACCAAACAGGTGTGCAGTAACTAAGTAAACAAAAACTACCACCTGTTTTCACCTGTTTAATTAGACATCTGAATGTTCCCACGCTCTTACTTTATCTCCTGTGGAGAATGGTTTGAGAAAGGTCTGTTAATTTAATTTAATCCTTAAGGAGGTACTGTATTTAATCCATAGAAGTACAATCTGGGAAGTTAAGCTTAAGAAAGAAAACAATAAGCTGTTTATTTGTTAACAGCAGCAGAGCTTGATAACAGGCTTAAATCCTCACATACCGCTATCTTTTTCTACATCTTTAACTTCCCCTCCACCACCACCACCACCCCAAATCCCCGGCTAACCAGCGGTACTTCGGTTGGAGTGAAGCGGACGTGGGAGTCGCAGATGAAAATCGATTTGATGGCCGGAGCCCAGCCATGACCCGAACCCAGCTTGGTCTTATTACCACCTAATGCACTTCTCTTTGGTATCAGCCCACATCTTTAAAGCACTTACATGTTTGTCTGGTCGTACCTTTGTGGTTTGTTATTGATGCATACGCTAAGGGGATGAAAAGCCAGAGTTTACCGCGCCTAACGGCATCTCTCTGGAGATGAATTCCTGGTCAAGGCCTGCTGTTTGACAGTGTCTATCAGAAACCACACAGAGAGATGCATATTTGTATCCTCTCTATTTTTAAGCTTAAGAGATATAGAAGTTATGAGAGAATCTCATTAAGTTGCTAATTTATGCAGCGAGGTGCTCCGAATGATAATGAGATCATCTTATCTGGTACAAGTTATTATGATCACAATGCCTGCCAACACATGGGAGGATATCGCCATGGTAACATAATGCCCCGCATGCAGTGGACCACACAGATGACAATGCCTTACATGATATCAACATCAGAAAGGAAGTTACCAGTTATTGGCTAAAGAGGTCATGATGTCATACATGGGTTTAAAAGTAAAAACAAGGGGCCGAAGTTGAGTACAACAAGTACTATAAACTGACCTTTCTTTTGCTTTATTATTATTATTGCTCCTGTAAAACACAAAAAAAAGGTAAAGAGTTGGTGCTCAGATAGGAACTGCGAACATGGGCGGTGAATGATTGACATCTATCCAGCTCTGGGCTGCTTGTTGCTATGAGCTAACAAGCTAACTCTGATTTAACGGGAGCTAACGAGGTATGTGGACCACAGCTTAAGCTGTCACAGTTGCTTTTAAGGTAAACTTGACCAATTAAATTAAAAAAAAGTCTGTATCAGGTTGCAAACATGATTATTTCTGCTTTAACCATCGACATTTGCTCTGTTGTAGAGCCCCTAGTGGATGGGGGTGGTGTTGCAGGCTTCACTTTTAACCACCAGAGGTCGCCACCTGCTCCTTACTATTAAATAGTATTACTTCCTGTCTGGATTTGGCTTATGCCATGATTAAAATTGATTAAACATGATTAAACAAATCTGTTCTTTTAAAAAATCCCATAAAGCCAATAAAGAAAAAGATTACATTTTATATTAAAACAATCTTTTAAAGTTCTTGCTAATAACAGTCATGTTCTTTTCAGATTTGGTTCAGTCTCAAACATTTATTACTAAGAAAAAATACAAAATAGACTATAACTTTGGTACTAAAGGACTTATTTCCATCTTTGCACCACTTTTGCATCTAGAATCCTTAATCATGCACTTTTTCAGGACGAAGCCCCCTGCACTAAATCTATAAATAGATGAATAAATAAGACATTTGCATCATAGAGCTCATGAAAGGTTACATTTCCCAGCTTCAGTGCGAGCTGCTTCACATGTATTCGGTTCATGCACGTGCACGCTGCTGCATGTGCACGTTGCTGCATGTGAACTTCCTGCCTGCGGGTGGCTGTCACCCCGGCTAACCTGCACACCTGAGATGTGAGGAGGAGCATTTGCCAGGACTCTAAACTGCTCTTCATCTAATAAAATGTCACAGGACTTGAATTATGGAGGAGGCTCATGTGAGTATTGTCCTTTGGGTTGGTGAGGTGTCACTGCTGGGCCAAATGTCAGCTCTGTGAACTCGTCTTTCTAAAAATGTCTGAGTTAAAGGTAAAGAACAGTGAAATAATGCTGCAAATTACATTTACATTGATCTATTTCAGTCCAAAACTATATACAATTACATTATAATCCATATTAGTCCAATTCAATTGATATGCTATAGGTTATTACACGGAGGTTACTGTCATACTACCATCATATTCTATTTAACTAATACAGATTATAATCAAATGGAATAAACTGGATTAAATCGTAATCTATTTCTAAATCCATGTTGTAGCAATTGAATTGAACTGATGTGGATTTATAATTATATTAAATCCAGTTTAGTCCAATCATGACTCATACTAGTCCAATTTAACTGAGTTTATCATCCAGTTCTTTATTAAGCTTATCAAATTTAATAATTTAAACCTGACCTATGA
Organism: Pseudomugil gertrudae; assembly: GCA_037177535.1. Classification (NCBI taxonomy): domain Eukaryota; kingdom Metazoa; phylum Chordata; class Actinopteri; order Atheriniformes; family Pseudomugilidae; genus Pseudomugil; species Pseudomugil gertrudae. The sequence continues at coordinate 13,019,414 of JBAMHV010000026.1, read as the reverse complement.
AGAACTGGGTGGAAACATCCCATTTTTAACACCTGAAAACTTTTATTTGATCCTTTCAAATATATGAAACAAAGAAAACAATTTATTACTATGTAATAGGTCAAATGTATTAGAGTGTAATGTAATATTCATAACATGGAATAACAAAAGTGATGCAAAATGTCTCAGAAATACCAAATATTATACAAAAAGCCTTAGAGGGATAATCCATTCAGACCGATTTAATCAAATACATTTTCATTTAATTTTCCACAATTCTGTAAATTCTTGTTCACTCCAATTTAATTCATTATCATCCAAACATGTTATATTTATTATAAGCCAGTACTAATCATCCAATTAATTATCCTCCAATTTATATTCAATACAAATCAGATATAATTCCCTGTAACCCAATTTGACCAAATCTGGTGTAATTTGTTGTCTTTGAATCTATTATCAGCAAGTTTAATCCCATTTCATTTAAATCCTTTCATAGGAAGTGAGGCACATGATCCAGTTTTCAAAATAAATCGTATTTTTTGTATTTAAAATTTTAACTCAATCCACTGTGAAACATTTTAATTGAAATTAATTAATTAATTTTATTAAATCCTATTTAAAATAATTTAGTGTTTTCCAGTTCTATAAAGTTTTGTTTTAATCAAACTAATTATCTGGCATTTTAGTCCAATTCAAGACAAATAATTACACGATGTTAACTTAATTCCCTATAATTCACTTTAGTCTGATTTAATCCAATTATTCCAATTAAATCTGGTCTATTCTTTTCAAATTACCGATAATATTAATCCATTTAAATAAATGCATTATACTGGAGTTCCATTCACTATTATCCCAATTTAGTTTAATCTGTTGTTTTTTAACCAATTTAATTCTATTTTATTATCAGTTATTTTAATTCATTCATCTATGTTGTATTAAAATTCTGTTTTATCTCATTTAGTTAAATTCAATCTATTTAAGTTTCTTCCATTTATTCCAGTTCTTTGTAAAATAATTCATTATCAACCAATTGAACCTGGTAAAATGTAACAATTTATATTGATATTTTGGTCAAAGGTCAAATTTGGTTGTCTACAAATTAAGTTTATTCTCATCTATATAATTATCAACTAATTTAATCTGTCTAATTTACTTTAATGCTAAAGTAAATGACCTTTAACCCCATTTTGTCCAGTTTAATCCAATTCATTTTCTTCAAATTTGATCCAGTTTAAATGTATTCTTCCTATTAAGTCTGTGACTAATTCAGTTTCCTGCAGATTGGTTTTATTTTGAAATGCATATTTATCCTCCAGTTCATTATCTTAAATAGGAAGCGTTCATTTGCACCATGTGACTTCTTTTTAAATGGTAGCAACCTCCAGCCTGACTCAGGGAGGGTGGCCATCTGCCTCAAACAGTCGGGGGTTAATACGACTGAACGGAGGGAAAAGGACACGTTGGGGACACCAACAGATAATCTGGGTCAGGGATACCTTTACAGGAAGGAAGACCATGTATGCTGCTGACATGGCGTCATCCAATGTCTCACGGGGTACTAAGACTTTCACAGGACACAGAATTTGATGCACGGCATCAAAGCAGCTTTTACTTCCCCACATCATTCACAAAACTACAAAACCGAATACACAAAGAAATGTCTTCATGATAGCACTGATGATCAGAAGCTTTTGAAATTCCAACAATCCTACAAAGAGGAAGGTCACATTGCTTTGAATTTGCTGTGGTCTCTTTTATTCTCCTTTAAAAGAGGACATGTAATGAAAATTAACTTTTTTAGACCTAAAATTCATGTTTTTGTGCACTTTTAGGAAGCAGAAAATGTACATTTATTCCCTCCTGATGCTTCACATATACCTTTATATTCTTTTCTGTGTTATTTTCAGTTTGTTTAATTTCTTCTATTCTCTATTACATCACAGTATTTGCTGCCAAATAAGGTCGTAGACTTCCTGTAATCAATGTGGTGAATCTGATACGTTGACATTTATTGTAAACTTACCAACAAAATGCCAGGAAATTAGTGTATCGCTGCTTTCAAGTTATAAAACATGGCGGAACAGGGCAGAGTTGAACTTCCTGTGACCTGGAGGGGGGCGGGGCATAAACAGGGCTCGTTCACATTTAAAGAGACGGCACCAAAACCAGTCACTCTGAAGACGCACCTCAGAACAGGGTTATAAGGTGTGTGTGGAGCGATACACACCTCAGAACAGGGTTATA